>CBVK0101089508.1:0-17896 GCA_900067695.1 Picea abies
TTGGATAGAACTACAAGCAACAACTCCTCTAGCAACCAACTCATTCAGCAGCTCCATAGCCTGATTCGCCTTGCCTTCATAGGCTATACCCTTAAGCAGTGTGATGTAAGTAGTTTCATTGGGTTTACAACCTTTTGCCACCATATTACCCAAGACGTCAATAGCCAGATGTGTCGTGTGTGCCTTACATGAGCCAAGAATCAAGGCATTGTAAGTTGCCACATTAGGCTTATATGATTTATTTTCCATAAAACCCAGCAGCTCCAGTGCATCGTCCACCATTCCTTCTCTGCAGAGACCCTCTACCATTAATGAATAAGTACTAGCATTAGGAGTAAGGCCTTTCCTGATCAATGCATCTAGAACCTCAAATGCCTTCTTTAAATGGCCATTCTTTGAGATCCATTCAAGCACCATATTGTAAGCTAAGAGTAAAGGCGGAGAACCCTCATCTCCTAGGCAGTTAAGGATATCTACAGCTTGGTCCACCTTCCCATCCTTGCATAGAGCTGTTGTCAAAGTACTATAGGTGACCATGTCAGGGAAACAGCCTTTGGAAACCATCTCATATACGCACTCAATTGCATCATCCATCTTTCCCTCTTTACAAAACCTATTGATTATTGGATGGTAGGACAATGAATCGGGTTTACACCCCTTTACCACCATCTCCTGCAAAACACTGATTGCCTCAATCAAGTACCCTTCTTGGCAAAGGAAATTGATGAGGATGTTGTAAGTGACAACGTTAGCAGAACATCCTCTCTGGCCCATGTCAGATAAGAGCTGTTCTGCATCCTCCCATCTCCTGGCATTGCATAGACCCTGCAAAAGAGTGTTGTGACTAATCACATTGGGATGGCACCTCTTTGATGGCATATCATTAAGAAATGCTATTGCTTCGTCCAATCTACTTTCTTTAGAGAACCCATTGATCAGAATGTTGTATGTCACCACATTAGGAACACAGCCCATATTTGCCATCTCATCCAAGAGTCTCATCGCCTCATCCACTCCACCATTCTTACAGGTTGCTTCCACCAATATATTATAAGTAACAACATTAGGCAGGCAGCCATTCTGTAACTGCTGATTGAGAACCTCCAAAGCGAGGACCAATTTACCTTGATGGCAGAGACCTCTCAATACTGTATTATATGTAACTACGTCAGGAAGGCACCCATTCGCCTGCATCTCATTAAAATACTGCATTGCACGTTCCATCTGGCCCTTTTTGCTTAACCCATTAATCAAGACATTATATGCTATAAGATCAGGAACAAGCCCAGATATAACCAGCATATCCAATACCTTGCTGGCTTTATTTGTTCTGCCCACTCTGCATAGGGCAGCAATAAGTTTTCTGCAAGTTATAGCATTGGGAATGTGATGCTTTTCCACCATTTGATCAAGAAGATTAAAAGCTTCTGCCAGTCTACCTGATTTACACAGTTTGTGTAGCAGTTTATTGTTAGACGCTTCTTCCAATTCCAAATCCCCTAACAGATTATTTATGGGGACAGAATCCTCTAGTGAAGAGACTTGGGGGAGGAGCATTCCGATTGCTTGGTCTTTATGGGATGATAAGCCTGTGGAGGAGTGCATTTCTTTCGGCTCTCCAAATCGATTTGTCTCCGAATGCTGGGATTCCATGAGAGTCTCATTCGAGTTTTTTATTTTGGGATTTGTGGGGAATGATCTTCTCTCATTTTGGAGGTGAGAAACAAGGCTACTCAGACTTCTGCACCTACACCTACAAACTCTGTAGTTCTTTATTATTCCATTTGTACAGTAACTAAACGAGAGAAACCCAATACAGCGGACAGAAGCAGTGTTGCAGAACGTTTGTTGAGGGCAACGAGGAAGTAACAAAGAAGAAAAGGATGAGGTGAGATGTTGATGAGCTGCCATTTTTTATTTATTTAAACTTGCAGAAATGGTGATGGTTTTGGTTTGCTTTACTCTATTCCAAAAATACACAAAATCAGTAGTGGAGTGGGTATCTGTAACACAAAATGCAAGGCAGGGATATGGATTTGGGTAGATTAAATTGAACTTCAAATATTTACATTGCGATAATGAAAGATTGCGATGCTTACCAGCATTAAACAGAAAGAAATCGTATGTATAACGTACTGCCATTGTAAATGCAAATATCTGGATAACGATACTGGGCAATCCATGTAGATGGAGGGAGGGGTTATGATTCAAAATCATGGACTCATGTCATGGACTTCACTCCTCGCACCCTAAAGTCATTTCGCGGCTCGGCATAGAAAATAGTATACACATTCCGAAAACTTACTATTAAATAAGAAGAAAGAAGAATACATGCAAATGCCCATATTTAATTATTAAAAATAAGAAGAGTACATGCATATAGCCATCTTTGCATTCATGGTAAATTATAACGATAAAATTATCAAAAAAACTAAATAGTTAAGTAAATGTAAAGAACTATTTTTTTTTGGGATAGAAAACTAAATAATTAAGTCAAGGTAAAGAACTATTTTTCAAGGATAGTGAAGAGTTCGATAAAAATGTGGGAGAAAAGAAAGGCATTGTGTCTAGCTGTTTTATGAAATGGTTTAAATCTGGTGATACAAATTTGTATGAAATCATTATTGTTTGTTGTTTAAAATCCATTTGTAAATGCAGAAATGGATTCAGCATGAAAATTGGTGGGGCACTCGAATTATATAGAAATAATCACTCAAATCTGCGAATGGATTTCAGGGAAATATCCCCGGAAAATATTGTCGGAAAATAATCAAAACATAAATATAATAATGGCACATTCATATAGTGTACATAGGATTTACCTTGAAAACCTTTAATTGAGAAAATCACTCTAACACCTTTCTCTATCTTATTGTATTAATTTCACTATTCACAATGCAGTTAGGCATTCTGTGGCATCTAAAATCATAATCCATTAACCTAGATTAGATTACAATTGTAATTTCTTGACTGGAATTAATTTACAATAGACTGAAAATTTATTAGTCAAAAAAACACAAAAATGACCAAAAAAACAAACCCAAAATTTTCTTTCAAAGGGCCTGCTAGCCCCTCTAGACCCCCTTTATGCTAGGATGAGATTAAGTGTATTGCAAATAGTACAACACATGTCCAACATTAGGCATGTAGATGAGTTAGTCAAACCACCCTCCTCTAGATGCTTCGCAATCGGGAGGTCTCAATTCAAGTCCAATTGTTCCCCATTATGGATATGTGTGTTTGCTTGGGGTTTACTTCAATAAGGTGATCGTTCCTCGATATAGTTGGAGGACCGTATATTCACTAAAAGGTGAAACTCTCAAAATGCCTATGAGCAGGTCAAAGATGGTGGGCCAAAGGATTGTAGACCAAGCCATAAGGGGAAGTTGAACCTTTGAGTGGAAAAAAAAAAGAATTTTGTTTATATATAATTAGGTAAACATCGAAATGGGCTGGATCCATTAGTGAGGAGCGATGAAGTTTTCACTAATGGGCAAGGTTCAATTCCCCTAAGTGTTTTTCCTAGAGCCATGGGGTCACCTTGACGTAGTGGTTGAACATGTGGGTGCACCCAAAAAGATTATATTAAATGATCTCATGACCCATGCCCACATAAGTGGATCAAAGCCCACCCCCATGTCCTTCAAATGAACACCCAAAGGGGTCGGATCCTTTTGTGAGGAGTGAAGAATTTTTTTACGAATGGGTAAGGTTCAATTCTCGTGAGGGTTATCCCTAAAGTCATGAGGTCATCTTGAGGTAGTGGTCAAACATGTTGTTGCACCCAAATAGATTATATTAAATATCTTGTGACACGTGCACACATAAGTGGATCAAAGCTCACCCCTGTATCCTTCAAATTTTGGAATCCCACCCCCACATCCTTCAGATTTAGAAATCTCACCCCCATGTCCTCCAAATTTAAGTCAATTGAGTCTAGCTTGAGTGTAAAGAGAAGTTGTTATCCTCCCCACTCGGGTTCGAACCCCACTTGTGACATGTTTGTTCTTCCTAAGTCGATTGTTGATTGAGGCTCTTAGTGAGAAAGATACCAATGATCTCATCCTCGCCTATAGGCTAGAGGGCACGACCTTGGCAACGTGGAATACATAATTAGGTAAATGTAAAAAAACAACTTAATCTAATTTGTTACATAAATCAATCTCAATTCCAAAATACGTGTAATGTTAATGATCTTGATAACGTGTTAACTCACTAAAACTTTGGAGATTTAGGTAAGCTTCTCTCCAATCTCTTTGATCATACAAACAAAATGCTAAAGAAAATCAATTAATTCCTTATCATTTTTCTTAAAGGTCCAATAGAGCAAAGCTGATCTTAGTGGACAATAACAATTATCATCATAATAAAGATATATTTTTCTTAATGTGTAGTTTGTTAATTCATTTCCCAACTTGTTGTGTAAGGATGGGATGTTGAAA
Source organism: Picea abies (assembly GCA_900067695.1). Lineage (NCBI taxonomy): Eukaryota > Viridiplantae > Streptophyta > Pinopsida > Pinales > Pinaceae > Picea > Picea abies. The sequence continues at coordinate 4,443 of CBVK0101089508.1, forward strand.
GTTTCATTTGTCTTCATATAAAATATTTTTTCTTAAAAATTGTTTACATGACTATTTCAAATATAAGTAGTCTAAATGCATGATGAATTGGTCAATTTTTGGTGGCTTAGAATAATAGGACAGGAAACTAACATTTTTTAATTGAAATCAAACAAGAATCATTTTGGATTGATGGAATTGTAGGCATGGATATTATTGCACAATCTAGTTGCAATAGATATATTCAAGTATGATGAATTTATTTTTGCATTAAAAACAACAATTTCATTAATCCAAAAATGTAATTTTCAACAAAAATTACTTGAACAAATTCTAGTGATGACAAACTAGAAAAGATTAAAAATACAAAACATTTCCTCTTCTTTCAAATATATGATAGTATATATTAATGTGGGATTTTAACCCTTGTCAACACATACACATTTGTTGGAATAGAATCCTCAAAATCTGATTCTCACTCTTTACTAACAAACCCTTTAGCTTGTGGCAATAAATGTTATATTCATTTTATGTTTAATTTTGAATAATAAAAAAAATTTGAGAAGTTTTAAGTTTGTTGAAAGTAAATCCTAATAATATGAACAAATTAAATAAAAATAAAATTAAAACATAATATTGCATAATTTAAAAAAGCATGAATAATTGATAACATGTAACATATAAAACATCAAAATATTAATTATACCCACAAGATAAACAAGATAATTGTAAACATCCTAATCTTATATATGAAATTGAAACACAATATAGTTGATAACATGTAACATATAAAACATCAAAAGATTAATTAGCCCCACAAAATAATTGTAAACATCCTAATCTCATATATGATGCTAATCTCATATATGATGGTAGAAATATGAAAAAAAAAATAGTTCAATGATACAACTTGCAACAAACCAAAGAAACTATACATGAAGATAACTTTGCATCCATGAATAACTATCAAAGCTTTATTAATTTCACTTCACTTATTAACAATGCCTAAAAAATGAGAACCCTTTCTTGGCTCTTCTTCATATATTTATACAAAATTAAAACTAGGAATTTGAAGTGATTCACTTTCCATGATTTTTCACATTCTTTGAATATTCAAAGTTTTAATTATTTGCACCCCTTCTTTCTTTTTCTTTGTAATTTTTTTATTTTATTTATTAAATATCTTTTCTAGTTCAAAAGATCTCGGAAAATGGTATTTTTTAAAAGGTGTGTGGATTATGTATAAACTATGTTGAAATTCTCTACAACCTTTAGTAATTTTAGAAATAAAGTATGTAACGAATTTCTTTCTTTCTGACTCTTACTCATGTATACATTTCATCACAGCCATGTTTGTGTGTTAGATGCTTTAGGGAGTGTTTCTCTTTTCTATGAATTGTTGAATAAGGAGAGAAAATATGAATAAGGCATGAGTGTATTTTATGCCTTGAAAGTTGGTAAATTGAATTCCTCAATTATTGTTAGTGCTTCATCAAAGTATCGATTAGCATTCTTGAGAAATTCTCCAATATCCTCTACTACATTTTAGCATTGTTTTATAAGTAACCAATGCCAATACTTATTTGATTAATCTTCTTGCCTTCTAATCTAGGAAAACTTGGTGGAGTGTTTGTGAATTCCTGCAACCACAATATTACATTGTCCAAATATTATTGCCACCTCTCCATATTGTCAAGCCACTCTTTAAGTTGTCATGCTAATGCTAATGTTGATGCTTCATCTAAGATCTCCTTCATTTCAGTAGACTTGGAGAGATTTAGTTGCATTAAAGAGAGTTCCTCGTGAAGTTCCAAATCATATTCAATGAATTCACTAACATGTTGTTGGGATGCTTTGTAATACTCGACTTGTTTTGTAACTAAACTATGTCTTCCTTCTTTGATTTTAACTCCTTCATTGCACCCAAGGCTTGGGATTCATTTGATAGAGTCATTGCTACAACTAAAGATACAATCTCCATGAGATCCATGCTTTCCACATCAATCATCATGATCTTAGTGATCTTGATTACAATTCGATGAATACTATTCTTTATTATTTTTTGTGAAGACTCAGCCACTTATTGCTTCTTCTTAACAAAGCTAAACAACTTCAAACATATCACTTCATCATTACCTTTAGATCCCTTCAAAATATTGCTAGAAACTGGGATTAGTTTGATCAATGCTCGAGAATTCTTCCATTGATCCCAAACCTATCACAATAACAGTTTTGATTTATTCCTAGGTGTTGAAATTTGGCTTGTGTTGATCCTTGGATTGTGTAGTGGACACATGGAGAATTGTATTGTTTATCTCCTATCTTTGAAATCTCTAATTTTGTGCCTTCATAGTAGTCAATTTTATCTTTATCTTTGGTATGGGTGGTTTCAACTTGTTTGGATGGTAATTTTCCTTGGCTTAGTTGGACAATGGAAGCCTCACTCTTATCAATAGCCATAGTCTCATCAAGAATGGTGCTTGAGGGCACTTTTATCACTTTCTCATCCCCAATTACTTTCCTTTTGTCCAAGGCCAGTTCATAAGTTAGAAATATCCTTTTGTGTTATTTAGGACACTTTTTGTGAGAGTAAGGCCATCCTATGCCAATCACTTCCCTACGATTGTGTACCACCTTGACGGGATCATGCACAATGAGATGCTCCTCCTTAAGATCATATTTTTCTATCTCTAGTGTAAACACAATATTGGACATGTCATATACTCCAATAGAAATGTGATACATGGGACAACCCTTCTTCTACTTTTGGGACAATGCTTCATTAAGTCTGAATCAAATGGTCTGATATGGAATCTCCTTCAATACTAACCTATCTTTGACATGTTTAAGAAAGGCGTGGGAGCTTTAGTGAAACCATATAATTTATATAATTGGTGTCTTTTCCCGTGTACTAATCTTCCATGATCTTCTGGACTTTCAAAGCCTCATCTAAGAAACAAGGACATTCTTTATCAAAGATTAATTCATGCAATCAAGAAAATAACTTGTCACGTATCTTCATATAGTGTGGACCATACTTATTCCTCCAATGTTATTTGCAATACACATGAACATAAGGTCATTCATTAGTCCAATTCCAACCCTTTCCAAGGAATTGGTTTGTTGTGCACACCACATCCAACATATGGGAAGACATATAGAATTTAGGTTTGGTACCCTTATGTGGAGAACAAACTCTTTGTGCAAACCCATTTAAGGCATGTCAAAGAATAACAACCCAATTGAAAATTGTCCCTTCCATAAGAATTTGGTGCAACAATGGGATCTAAGCTTCATATATATGAATTGCATCTTTTCTCCATATAGTTTTCTTAAGCAAAACATTGCAACTTGAACTAGAGACTTTGAGTTAATGGTGGAATACACCTTTTCCTGCCTTGTCCTGAAATTCTATCCAACTTCCTGGCATCCCTTTCAATTGATGTGATAATCACATGTGCTTATGAACTACTTTACCCAGTTGTTGGTTAGATATTATTCAACCCTTGAGAATTTGTAGTATACCTCCAAATCACTGGTTGCATGGGAAGAAATACACTTGCATTCTCTTGAAATTATTTGTTGTTTTTTTTATCACTACAAGGAGAACACCTTCTTGTGGAGGTTTTTACGAAACCTCCCCGATAAATTTTTCCCTTAGTTGTTTATAGCGGAGTTTGTTAGCAGAGGCGGGCGGTCGGAGGTTTTTGCGAAGGTTTTTTCTTTCAGTGTGCATATAAACATATTGCATTGGTGCTTAAATGTTCAAATAGAACGTCATTGTTCATAGCGGAGGTTGTTAGCAGACACGAGCGACCAAAAGTTTTTGCAGACATTTTTGTTCGGTGTGCCTATATGCTACATCCACCTCAATGCTCAACTACAACATAACACACCAATGTGTAGATGTTCAAATGCACTATCATAAATTATAACAAAAATAACAAGCACCGATCAAAGTGCACCAGTGCCATTAAATGTAGCACACTGGGGTGTAAAAATTTCCGATGGCGCACCGCATTATGGGTAAATAAAAAGAAATTACCATACTATTTTTCATTTTGACACCTCATCCCATGCTTCCAATCTCTCAAGCAAGCACCAATGATTACTCTATTTTCAAGGATACCTTGTTCTGGTGCTCCTCAATGAGTTCATCAACTCCACTGGTTGATTTCAAACATTTCCAATTTTTGGAAATTATCATGAATTTTCATTTCCTCTCAATGGTGGAACCATGCCTCCTCAGGACATAAGAGTCTAGGTAAATTTTTTATAACCTTCCTATTTTCATTTTGATCTAATTCAAATTTGAATTTGGCTTGACGTTTGGTCATTTAATTTCTTTTTCTTCCAATTCTGCATTGTGCGCTTGAATGCTTCGACTCACCTTGAAGAACTACATCCCATACATAAATCCATAGTAAGCACCACCACTGGTGCATAGACTCTAACAATACACACGAGTGTTGTTCGACTAAAATTAACACGATTGATTTTAAAAAATAAACATAGTAATGATTTTTTTGTGACGCCTCGTTACCAGTGCATTATAAAAGATAACACATCACCAACTAACATGCTAGTCCTATGGGGACACTAGAGTACCGATGCATTCAATTTAACCAAGCACACTGCTAAGTTTACATCCCATAAAATTTAGCGTAGTGGTGCATCCATGTTAACCAAATGCACCGGTGCTATTAAAGAACCACACCGATAAATATAATGAATGACTTTGCATAGTGGGGCGTCTCATTAGACACCCCATTACTGGTGGTCTATACAACAAAACACATCGCTAAAAAAATCCCCGATGCTCCAATAACATGATAGCACTGGTGCATTCATATTAACACATCACACCGCTTAATTTGCAATAAAAACTTTAACCTAACAATGCCTCTAGGTCCAACAAAATCACCAGTGTTGTAAAGATAACGACACCATGCTGAATATTTCATAATCTAATAGAGAAGTACCTATTATGGGACACACCACTAAAATACCTTGCGGTGCGACAATAAACATGGACCACCAGTGCGTAAAATCTAATATTACACACCAATGTTGTTCAAAGAAAAGCACTCGGATACAATTTAAAAAATAAACATAGTGGTGTTTCTTCCATGATGCCCCATCATTGATGTGTTATAAAAAAAATGCATCATTAAACAACATGTCAGTGCCATGGAAACAGTGGAGCATCGTTGCGTTCAATTTAACAAAGCACATCACTAAGCTTACAAGCCATAAAATTTAGCATAACAGTGCATCCATGTTAACCAAATGCATTGATGTTGTTAAAAGAACCACACCAGGAAAATATTGTACGACTTGGTGTTATAGCCTTGATTACCACCCTACAGGGTTAGAGGGGAACACAACAAAAGATGAAATCCAAGACATAAGTCTAGCTCAATATTTATATCATTTTTGCAGAGTGTCGCTTGTCATTCATAGACAACAGGAGACATGTCATGAGTCAGCTACAGTTCAACCTGCGACAACCTATGTAAACTTCTAGATTCTCGAAGTTTCAAAGAGATGGAGGGATACATTAGTTCTTCATGGCGTGCACCTTGGAACTCACATCATTTGAGTCTCCATTGGTCTTTAGAAGATATAGAAGATCTCCCAAGCCTCTTCCAAGAATCTATAAAATGAAGGTTAGTCTAGACCATTAGGAGGAAGAATCATTTACAGATCTATGCTGCCAAAATTCAGAGGTGATTCTCCATCTACATCAGTTGTGTTTAGGTTTCCTAGCTTGGTTGAAGAGTTGAAGAGGAGCAAAGATCAAGGGGAAAATAGGAGTGCATCTACATCAAGAGGTTTCCTAGCTTGGTTGAAGAGTTGAGAAGATCGCAAACCAAACACTTCAACAATGCACTTCTACTCTTCAAAGTTAATAGATCCTTGGTTTTCCTTTATGAATGTTTGTATTTTATGCATAAATGTCCAGATCTGGTTTATTTTATCATAGATAGAGTTAGATCCAAGCTAGATCTAGGATTCTAATGCTAAGAATATAAGTATGAAGGAGTTACTTGTCTCCTATGTGTAGAGAGAAGGTTGGAAAAATAAACAAAAAGTGCATTGTTGAAGTGTTTGGTTTATGATCTTGTCAAAATTTTGGATCCGAATTGTATTGCATGGTTGCTTGGTGTTTGAATTATCTAATTTACAAAAAAAAAGATCTCTTTTCCTTCCATAGCTAAATTCATCAAATTGAATGAATTGCATTGGAATGTTTGCATTACTTTGGTTGGGACAAGAGTCGAAAACACCATAAAAGTTTCATTGATATTCCTTTTAACATAAACAACAACCATAAGAAAATATTCATAAATTAAAATAAATTAGACTTTTTTCTTTGCTAGAGAACCAACATTATATAGGTTTAAAGCCTTCGAATAGGATTGAAGAGTGAACTCTCAAAGGCCTCCAAAATGAAACCTAGAAGTCTTTAAAGAGTGTAAAACCCATTCTTGCAACTAGTGTGTCTAGAAGATCCTGTAACATAGGAGTCAAGCACAAGGTCACATCAGGGAAAGTAGGGAGATTACCCCTTTTTGTTGGTTTTCATTTTTGCAACATCGCTTTGATTACTAGATATACGAGGGTTTCATTGGTACCACACCTATGTGTGAGGTAACTCCTTTGATGCTTTGGACTTAGTTACCCTGCCCTTACATGTGGTCGGACCTGCGATTTTTCACCTGATAATTGATTGTGAGGTGGTAGCCATAGTGACCATTCTTAGGTAGCTACAAAGGTGATTGTAGGTTGGATGTGTTGTAGTACATGGGGTAGACGTTTGTTCATGGTATCAATTCCTCATGAGGGTGCTCTCCTTAATAAAGGGTTCTTGAACCTGTCAGGGCTGTAACTTCTCCTCATACCTTCACTAGCCAATCTTGTGGGGACTTCATCTTCCCCATAGGGTTGGTTTTTGTAAGCCCCCCTGAGCCATTGGTTTGATTTTTGTTATCCTAGATTTTTTATGGATGCACTCTTTGGTTCCAAGTTTATGTCGACCTTAGGTTGAGTTGTGTTTTGATTTTCACATATTATGTTCACCCTAACTGAATCATCATGTCAGTCTCATCGATTACATGGACTAGAGCCAATCATGAAGGAAGAAACACCTTTCAAGCGATGCGAGATAGGTGACTATGAATTTGAAGAGTCCTCTCTTTGGTTTGATGAGATTGGTCTGGTTGAAGTTGAAGTGGTTGGTGAAATTCCTCCACCCAACTTTAACCCTCCTTTGACTAATTCTGAAGCACATGTACTTATCCATATTAGAGAACTTTTTATTGATCCATTTTCTTTGTTCAATGACCCTCACATCATGTCAATCCCAAGTGTTTCATCTAGTGTGAATGATCCATCAAGCCCATCTACAAGTGGGACTGGGGGCATCATAGTGTCATCCACGTTACCATCCTTAAATTCCATTGGACCTACACCATATATTCCCATTACTACGGGTCCCTTTATCCAGGGGACACCGATCATGTCCTCATTTTTATCCTCTAGTATACCTATCATTCTCATGCCCATCCCATCCATTTTGATTCTCACATCTGGATCCTCTTCTAGTGGTGGCCGAGCCTTGGTTTCAACATTGGGAGTGGAATTAATTTCACCTCTGCCATTCCTATGAGCGGCCCAACATTGTCGAGTGTTCGTTTACCATTTGGGTGGAACTTTCCTAGTGGTTGTTGGGTTGTCCCTAGTAAGGTTGGGGGAAGTAATACATCATGATGGTTTGATTTCCCACGTGTTAGCACACCTTTCCCTAGGGGAAAATGGGGAGGCTATCCCTTTATTCATACCTCTAGTCCCGAGGGGTTCTTCTCTAGGACTGGTCTTGGGAACACATTTCCTTTTGGGTCTATTCCTACACCTAAGGGAAATCCCCTCAGGGGCACATCTAGTCTTGGGAGTATCCATGCTCTTGAGAATTCCACCATACTTGGGGGAACTCACTCTTTGGGAACACGACAACCCTCTGACAACATGAACGTAGGGGGACCGCAAGGTTCATCTAGGACTTTTGAAACCTCCTCTTCCTCCTAGTATTCATTTTCTCATACATCATTTCCTTTCCTTGCAATGTTAGACCTACTTGATTTGTGACATTTGATAAATGACCCTATTTCTGACAACCCTTCATGGTCAGTCATTCCTACTAAGCTACCATCAAACATGACAAAGTTTGACGGAAATCCGGGAGAAGATCCCTCCATACACCTAATCACATATCATTTGTGGTGCTCATAAAAATCCTTAATGGAAGACATTGTAAGGTGCTTCATTTAAAAGTTTTAATGACATGGAAATGGCGTTTCTAATGCATTATCACTTTCCCATATGATATGAGATTGGAACAAATCTCTTGACATCTCTATGACAAGATACCTCCACCCATATTTCTGATCATACACATGAGTGGAAACACACATGTAGGATGATCAAAACCTATATTCCAGACAAAATCCTAATGGAGTGGTTTGCAAAGTCCCTCTTACCACCCATTTCCAAAGACATAACTATGGCTAGGGAAACTATCGAAGAGCAAGCCATCATGCGTGCCCAATACTTAGATTTGAATGACTCTTAGTTGAAAACTCTTTATGATATTATCCTGCATGCTCCTAGGTCTTCAACATATCCTAGAAAACTAAACCTAGGACCCCACATAGCATGTTGATAGTGTGGTGGGTTCTTTAAACCAAAAAAAGGTCCAAAATTGCTTCTAACAGATCTACTTCAATTTCCATTTATAAATGTTTATTCAATTGATTTTAGGTGTTATATATATATATATATATATATATATATATATATATATTTCATTTTGAATCATCTTGTACTTGAACATTTAAGTGGGGTAAAAGGATTTTGGCCCCTCGAAGAGGCTTATTATCTGAAATTATCTCTTTTTCAAGGTGTTCAATACTTTTTCTGAGGATTTTCTATGCTATATTGATATTTAGTTCTTAACAGTGTTGAGGTCAACAATGGAAATGGAAGGTGGCTTTGTAGGCTTTGTATCTTGGACAACTTCTTTTAGTATTTCCAATGCTTCTTCCTTCATTACCAACTCTCGATGTAGTTGATCCATCATCTGAGTGATCCTGTCGTCCTATTGTTGGACATGCATTTTGGATTCAGTTTTCATAAAAATCCCAAGTATAGAGGATATGTGAAACAAAAAAAGAAATAAGACAAGAAAAGTGTAGAGTGTGCAGTAATGGCACATGTAGGCTCATAATTTTGCAATAAGAACTTACTTAGTAGAGAATAAAGTAGAGAATAATGAAAAGATTAAAGTAGAGAATAAAACAAGAGAAGAAAGTGGAAAAAAAACAAGGGTAGTAATTTAGAATGCTAAAATAAGAAAGGAGCACAAAAGAAGGAAGAACAACAGTCGAGAGTGTAAGAGAAACATGCAGGCATAAAATCAAGAAAAGAAATCCCAATCACCAAGTCAACATGAGTTGTCATGAGTTGTAATTGGGTTTTTGGGATAATCAAAATAGGGTTTTGAGCCCTAGAATCCATGTATAAATATGTAATGGTTCGGGTATAATAGGGGTTCATCGTTGGTTTGTTCGCGAGTGATGATATGTTCTATTCTATGTTTTTCTTCTCATGAGAAGAGTGAAGAGCATATACTGAGTATGAGGGAGAAATTCTATGTCTGAGTGGAGAAGAGAGCTGTAGAGAGAGGTTTGCACTGTAGAGAAACTAAGCAAGATGGAGAGAGAGAGATATATTGATATCTCTATTGTAAGCACATTGCACATCTTGAGACAATTGAAAAAATAATAATAAAGAAGTCATTCATTGTGGATGTAGCCCAAATTTTGGTGAATCACATTAACTAGTGTGTTTGGTTGTCTTTTATGTGATTGATCATGAATATTCTCTTTATGCATGTTAGACTAGATTTTCTTACTATATGATCACTACGCAATAGTTATGAATATTACAGTAAAAGAGGTATGTTGCAATCTATATTATAATGGTAATATATACAAAATTCACTAAGTAACCAAGGAAGAGTAAAATATAGGATGATGCGTGCAAAATAAATAAGTAAGAATAAATAAGATGCTCTCCTCCCATTCCCTCACTACTGCAAAAACTTGGTTCCTGCAACCCCAATAGATGCCTCAAGTGAGACTTCACTTGCATGCAGGTGATTACTAAAGGGCTTGTGTCTGAAGGGTTTTGTTGGTTAATATAACTTGAATCTAGGGTATTATAACCTTGCCAACAAATGGTTCCGTTGCCAGGGCCTAGAATTTGTGATTAAGGCAATTTTTTAGAGGTCGACTAAGAAAGAGATATCAAAATGGCTAGAAGGGAAGGAATGGGAATTTGCTCGAAAAGAGAATAGAAATCCTGAGATGAGCAATGAGCAATGGATGAAAAATTATGTGTACACAGAGCTGCATGAGATTTTCTTTGGCAAGTTTCCGATTATTTTGACTGAGTGGTTAAAAATATTAGCGAACAATATTGGAAGGTGTCGAACTACAACACTGAGGAACTTAAATACTGAGTTGGTAAGGTAGCTAAAATCTGTAAGTAATAACACTTCTCGTGCATTTGATTTCCGTTTGGACAATATATTGGGAGGTTAAATTATAGAATTTGCAGTATATTGTACCCAATCAACAGTGTTGCAGAGAGGGATTTATTCAAAGATCTGCGCGGAAGGTTCATGAAATCACTGAGTACGTGGATAAAGATGTTGCTATGTGACGAGTGTGTAATGAAAATGGAGTTCGATTTCTAAGGGGATTTGTGCACATAGGGGAACTAGGGGTCGATGAAAAGAGGATTGTCTGAAGGTAGGAAAGAATCAAGGAAGAAATGAAGAAAGGGAGGGACTAAATATGTAGAGAACTAAAGAATTTGTATAAGAAGAACAAGATGATTTTGGAGTAATGCATAGTGGAAGAAGGTACAAGAGGAAAAAGATCGGGTTTGAGAAAGGGGATCTGCACAGTGAGTATGAAGGAAGAGAACCCCGTGCAATCGTCTAGATCGTAGAAATACTGTACATAGAAGGAGATGAAGAGAACTATCAGTTCAATCCGATAACAAAAGAGCTGGTAAGTCCTACTCAGACAAGATCCTGTGTCAATTCCACGACCTCATGTGCATCACCTAGATCAAAAGTCACATTTGGGGATTTGTCAAAAGAACTTATAGTTAGCAAGAGAGGACATAGTAGTAGTAACCAGAGCATTGGAAGTAGTGCACAAAGTCAGAGTCAACCAACATTGCCTAGGGGAGGTACTATACAAAGCAACATGACAGGGGTAGACAACACCCTCAGACTGTTTGAGTTCTATTTGTATGCGAGACAATTTGGGTTGCAAAGAATGTCCAAGATGAGGCAGTTGGAAACAACACTTAAAGGCCACACATTAGTATGGTACATGAAACTATAGAGTACCATCCCTACAAGACAAGACAAGACTTTAGTAGAAATTAGACAAGCATTGTTGAAGGAATTCAATAATCCAAAGTTTTAGTCACATACATTACAGATTTGAAAGAAATTAAACAAGCACAAACTAAATTAGTTTGGGATTATGACCAATGTTTTAAGGATCTGATGGGTGGACTGACATTCCATATCCTTGATCAACAACATCAATAATGGTTTATTGTAGGATTTCTACCGCACATTCGCAGGCCGTTGATTCAGTAGAAGGTTGCGTCACAACCTGAATCTTTGGAGATTACAATGAAATTGGAATCACCCCCCGTAGGAGATAGTGGAGGGAGAGCACAAGTCCAAACACAATTCGTTGCCTTGAAAATTCAATTGACAGGACTCACAAAAGGAAAGGATAAACGAAAACAAGTATGGTGTACCAAGTGTAGAACTGAAGGCCACCACAAGGACGAATGCCCAACGTTTGCATAGTATTTGGCGAATGAAGCACAAAATCCATTGCTAGGAGGGGGATATTGTGAAATATGTAAAAAATGGGGACATTGTTTGCCTGAGTGTCCATTATTGCAGAAATATCAGAGTACATTGAGGAAATTATTTTGCAACTTCTGCAAGTCATTCAAACATGAGGAGAATCATTTATGCACATTCAATTTGATGAGAGAGCACACTTCATATATAACAAGATTAAGGAGGAGAATTCTATGAAAAAAGGGAGTGGTCCAAAATATAATAATCAGAGAGGATTTAATCAAGGAGGCAGAGGAAATTTTGGTAGAGGACGAGGGAAATGAAATGTTGGCAGAGGAAGAGGACCGATAATATGTTACAATTGTAATCAACCAGGACAATTAGATCATGACTTCACGAACCCTTGCACAACCTATACATACTGTAGAGAAGAATACCATGCAACAAAAGACTTTCCTCAACTAATCACAAAGTGGAAAGCAAGAGGAAATCAGAACCAAAACCCAAATAAAAAATCACAATCAAGAATAATAATTCTCACATGCGGAGGAACTAGAACAGGGGTTGATGTGATGAATGGAGGAAAAAAATATGATCAATGGGTAAGGAAATTAGTAGGACCTAGTCCAAAATTTGATCCCCAGCAATAAAATGTTAAATAACATAGGGAAATAAAAGAGATACTAGGACTAGATTGAGGAGCATCAACATCATCTGCGCCTTAGGTCAGTGATCACACTATGCCAGAGAAGTCACTTGGGAAGGTAAGTAATATAAGGGATTTCCTAAGAAGTTTCATAGAGATATTGAAGGATGAAACTGCGTTGAATGAATTATACAAAATGATTGATCATTGAGTGCAAGGAAGAGAAAATCCTATTGCACAGAGGGTAGTGAACCAGGTACTACGTAGAAAGAGGACCAAAGGAGAATTCAGATTAAGTGCGTAGATTGGGGAATATGATGTGGATAATGTTATCTTGGAGTCGAGGTCTGATGTGAATGTGTTACCAAAGAAAACTTGGGAGATGATGGGGAAACCCAAGTTAATATGGTCTCCTATTTAGTTAAGGTTGGAAAACCAACACAAGATAGTACCAATTGGTTGATTGATAGGAGTACATGTGAATATAGATGGATAGTACCAATTGGTTGATTGATAGGAGTACATGTGAATATAGATGGAGTTCTCAATGTAGCAGACTTTGAGGTCATTGAGATCATGGACGATAGTCAACCATATCCAAAACTAATGGGAATTCAATGGGTGTTTGATAATCATACGATTATTAATTTAAAGAGGAGGGAAATGATATTTGATCTAGGATACTTAAAGGTCACCACACCATTGGATGAACAGAAGGGAATAGGTACATAGAGCTATCGAGAGGAAACAAAATTGATTACTTTTATAATATGATTACGTATATGGATGATTAAATTAACCCTACTACATATGGTGCACTAATTTGGGGAAGTATTATCTCGTGTGCTTCATATTTAGAGGAAGGTG
>CBVK0101089509.1:0-10494 GCA_900067695.1 Picea abies
CTAATTTGGGGAAGTATTATCTCGTGTGCTTCATATTTAGAGGAAGGTATGGAACATTGATAGCAACAGATGCATGAAGTATCAACTAGATGATGTGCACGCACGACTTGATCATTGCACTGGATTGAAACAAAGTTATGTGATCTACCCAAGTATGATGGATTGACTGACATAATATTGTTTGTAAATGCATTTGAGTTGCAGTTACCCAAACAACAAAGGCTGTTGGCACTAGATATTTTCTTGAAAGCTACTCTATCCAGATGGTGGGATGCACATAAAGAGGGGATGGAAGATTGGTTGCAGTGTAGAAGACTAATGAATGTGAGATTTGGTACTGAGTTAGAGAATATAGAAGTATACAGGGGTAAGTAACCCCGAAAATCATGTAGAGTAGTGAAGAAACATATGGAGTTTGACACTAAAGGAGGAATGGATACACAGGTTTATACATACACTGGATACAATTACGAAGAACTGGTATTTGGAGATGGAAATGCCCAGAGAAAAAACAAGCCAGGACAAGCTGATTCAAAGGTTCAAGGTAAAATTTTCTTTTGAACATGAATCTCCATCAATAGATGAAGAGTAACGGGTCATTCAAACCAAGATCTTCTTAAAAGAAGGGCCAATGGAGGTGGTACCGATATGCAGTGCACACATAGCTTCGATGGCTGTCCATGAATTATTAGAGTGTTACAATTTCATGAAAGAAGAAAAATATGAGGAAGATCCAATAAATATGCAAGTACCTGAAACTAAGGGAGAGAGTACAGTAGAAGGGAGGAAGTTTGAATCTACTGCATATACACAACCAATAAATATGCGGAAGGAAAACATTGGGACAACAAGGAATCCAATTTTTGCGGAGATAGACGATTATTAGAATGATGAAACAATGGAGAAGATTACATATTTACTGAATGGGTATCAAGATCTATTCCCAACTAAATTCTTAGAGATGAAAGGTATAGCTGGGGAATTAGGAAATATGAAGATCCTTTTGAAATCCTATGCTAAACCAGTGCGACAAAGACCCTACAGGTTAAACACGAATTATAAAGAAAAGGTGAGAGCATAAATAGACATGATGTTGGACGCATGGATCATCGAACCAATGGTGGGATTAGAGTGGATACGTCAAATGGTGGTATAGGATAAGAAAACCAGAGGAATTAGTATTTACATAGATCTGGGGAAGCTAAATTATGCATGTCTACATGATCCATTCCCAACACCATTCACAGATGAGGTACTAGAGAATGTAGGAGGGGATGAGGCTTATTCTTTCATAGATGAATTCTTAGGGTACTATCAGATAAAAATTGCATAGGAAGACATGTATAAGACTAATTTTGTGATAGAGTGGGGAAGTTATCAATACACAATAATGCCCTTTGGACTAAAGAATGCACCTGCAATTTTTCAAGAGTTGTGGTTACATGTTTTAAATAATTTATTCATAAGTTCCTTGAAGTATACTTATATTATCGGGATGTGTTTAAATTACTAAAAGATCACATAAAAATACTCAGGTTAATGCTGGATAGATGTAGATAATGTTATATTTCACTGAATTTGAATAAGTGTATTTTTTGCACACCGTTTGGCATTTTGTTGGGCCATGTGGTCTGTAAACAAGGATTATTAGTGGATCATGCCAAGATTGCAGTGATTCTATATTTACAACCCCCTACATTAGTTCGAAAACTGAGGGAAAATTTGGGTTACATAGGATATTACATGAAGTTTATAAAAGGTTATGCGTTGATTACAACACCTATGGAGAAGTTGTTGAAGAAGGAAGCGAAGTTCCAATGGAATGAGGACTTTTAGAAGGGTTTGGACACCTTAAAACATAAATTAGTGACTGCGTCGATTTTGATCTTTCCAAATTGGAAGAAGGAGTTCCTTGTTCATGTAGATGCATCATCCATAGCTTTAGGTGCAATAATATCTCAACTAGGGGAAGGAGACATAGATAACCCAATTGATTTTGCAAGTAGGAATTTGTCCATAGTAAAGAATAATTATACTACCATAGAATGAGAAGGATTGGCAATGGTATATGCACTACAAAAGTTTCGACATTATTTATTGGGTTCTCACTTTAAGATGTATACAAACCATTCTACACTAAAATACTCAGTGAGCAAGCTAGTGTTGGGGAGGGAGAATATGCAAGTGGTTACTGTTATTCTAGGAATACGACTTTGAGGTTGTTGTGAAGCTAGGAAATTTGAATGCAGGACAATATCATCTATCGCACATACTATTAGGAGAAGATTTAGGAAATCTATATGACAACTTGCTGGATGCACAATTATTTGCAGTTAAAATGGTGGATGACTACTTCACAGACATCATACAAATTATAAGTACAAGAATATCCCTGTTGGACATGACAATTGCGCAGAAGAAAAAAATAGTGGTTAAAGAAACATACTATCAACTTATTGTAGGGAACTTATACAAGTTAGGTGGAGATGGAATATTGAGACAATGTGTGCTAGAGCATGAAAGGCCTATGATACTCATAGAAGCGCATGAAGGGATTGTAGGAGGACACTATGTAGGTAAAGTGATTGCACAAAAGATCTTGTGCACAGGGCTTTGGTGTCCCACACTTCATAAAGATGCTAAAGAGTATTGCTAGACATGCGATGTATGTCAAAGGATGGAAAATCCATCTAGGAGGGATGAGATGCCTTTACATCCACATGTTACATTACAAGCATTTGATAAATGGGAAATAGAATTTGTTGTACCAATCAACCCATCAACAAGAATATTAGGAGCCAGGTACATAATCACTACGATAGAGTACTTGACCAAATGGGCATAAGAAACACCAATCATGGACTGCACCGTGACTAGTGCTGTGTGATTTCTATTTGATAATGTAGTCACACAATTTGGATGTCCACACATATTACTCAATGATAAAGGAACATAGTTCCTGAATAAGACAATTGCAGCCTTGATTGAGGAATTTCAAATTGATCATCACATGAGTACTCCGGATCATCTTCAAGCCAATGGGATAATAGAATCTTTTAATCAAATTTTGGAGAATGCTTTGACAAAGATCTACAACATAGGGAGAGATAATTGGAACTTAAGGGTTCCTGCAGTTTTATGGGCATACATGACTACAAGCAAGAATTTGACAGGGAAGACACCTTTCAGGTTGGTCTATAGCTAAGAAGAAGTGATGCCGATGGATTTTGTTCTACCTAGCCTGCACATTGCAACTATTACTGATCTTGCAGACTCTAGCGTAGTAGAAGAGAGGTTGTCATAGGTAGTACAACTTCAAGAAGATTGATTTATTGTAGGTTTCCATCAACAAAATGAGAAGGCAAGGGAAAAAGCCTGGCATGATAGACATATTAAACAAAAAATGTTTCAAGTGGGGGACTTAGTATTACTATACATAGTAAGTTCATGCAACATCCAGGAAAGTTTCAAATGCATTAGTTAGGACTCTATGTAATTCAACATGTAACAGAGGCAGGTGCTGTGCAGTTGGAAACATTGAGTGGAGAAGCCTTGAGAGGAATGGTGAATGGGTAGACACCTTTCATACATGACTACAAGCAAGAAGTTGACAGGGAAGACACCTTTCAGGTTGGTCTATGGTTAAGAAGAAGTGATGCTGATGGATTTTTTTCTACCTAGCCTGCACATTGCAACTATTACTGATCTTACAGACTCTGGCGTAGTAGAAGAGAGGTTTTCACAGTTATTACAACTTGAAGAAGATTGATTTGTTGCAGGCTTCCATCAGCAAGATGAGAAGGCAAGGGAAAAGGCCTGGCATGATAGACATATTAAACAATTTTTTTTTCAAGTGGGGGATTTAGTATTACTATACATAGTAAGTTCATGCAACATCCAGGAAAGTTTCAAATGGTGCTGTGCAGTTGGAAACATTGAGTGGAGAAGCCTTGAGAGGAATGGTGAATGGGTAGACACCTTTCATACATGACTACAAGCAAGAAGTTGACAGGGAAGACACCTTTCAGGTTGGTCTATGGTTAAGAAGAAGTGATGCTGATGGATTTTTTTCTACCTAGCCTGCACATTGCAACTATTACTGATCTTACAGACTCTGGCGTAGTAGAAGAGAGGTTTTCACAGTTATTACAACTTGAAGAAGATTGATTTGTTGCAGGCTTCCATCAGCAAGATGAGAAGGCAAGGGAAAAGGCCTGGCATGATAGACATATTAAACAATTTTTTTTTCAAGTGGGGGATTTAGTATTACTATACATAGTAAGTTCATGCAACATCCAGGAAAGTTTCAAATGAATTGGTTAGGAATCTATGTAATTCAACATGTAACAGAGGCAGGTGCTGTGCAGTTGGAAACATTGAGTGGAGAAGCCTTGAGAGGAATGGTGAATGGGAGTCGTTTGAAACTCTATAGAGACAACCGATCATCTATGCATTAATATGAACTATGGACGAACACATGTATCATAGTATTTGTACTATAGTAGGGAGATAAAATACAAAAAAACAAACAAAAAACTAGAAAAAGGAAGAAAACAAATAAAACATGGGGAAATAAGAAGAAATACAAAGGTATATAGGAAGCAGTATCGTGAAAAATAAAGGCATATCACATAGATAATAGAAACAATGCAAATTCAATTAAGTGCACACAAAATTCAAGCGTCGAAGAAGAACCATTAAAGGGCATTAAAGCATAGAAACGACGGTTACAAAGCCATAAATGATTAAACGTACTGGAAAGGCATAATCATAAATAAAAGGTGCCACCGAGGATTGAGACATAATGGAAGATCGAAGGAAAGATCAGGAGGATGATTTTGCATTAATTCCGTAGTAAAGAAAGTAGTAATGGAATATTCTGGATGGATTCAACACTTTCGGTGGGCGTGAAAGCAACCATATAGCTTTAGAAGGGTGATAAAAGCACAAAAGGGATCGATAGGGAAGGTTATTTGAAATTACTCAAAGCTATGAACATACAAAGCATACATAGCCAAAACGGAACCACCCCAGACACAACATAGAGAAAGAAAAGAAACCTTCGCATAGAACAATGGCCCCACCAAAAGTTGGAGCACCACCAACAATGACATGCATGAAACAAAAAAGATCGTCAGTTGCACCAGTGTTCGAGGAAGCACCTGGAGCTTCGGCTTCACAGTCAAGTTTTCGTAGGGACTATGTACCACCAGGAAAAGACACTGTGCCTCCAGTCAAAGTACCTGCAGATGGAAAATACCCACTGGCCACACCGAAAATCCCACTTGGTGTAATTGTTGAAGGGGACATGTCATGCAAGATTACTACCCTGAAGTTTGCAGATCATGATATCACGAATAAACAGAAGTTTCCCGAGCTGGAAAGGGAAAAGTATTTGTGTGCTAAAAGTGTACCAAGCACATGAGAAATACTACTTGAATAGAAGACGTGGGAAACATGATTGGATAGGTCAGGGATATTGAACCTACCAGAGAGTCCCCATTTTTGACGTAACATGGAAATAAACACTTGTGTCAAGATACTACTCAGTTGTGTCCACAGAGGAACGTTGTGGCTTGAACCACTGGTTTCAATTGATACCCAAATCATTATGTGGATTACGGGTTTTCCAAAAGCAGGAGAGAATCCAACCACACTATTCACCAACAAAGCACAAGAGAAAGCACTATCAAAATGTATGAAAGATAAGTTTCACACTTTCAGAGGAAAGAGGGGGTTATATGTCACGAGTATCATTGATGATGTTCTATGCTTTGCAACGTAGGTGTTGGAATGATAAGTTTTGAGGAAATTCTGAAAGGACGAAGTGCCGACTGCAGTAATCCAACCGCGAAAAAATGTGCAGAGTGGGTCCAATTGAATTGGGCCACATTTTTGGTTAACCAATTTTTGATAGATTGCGTAGAAGCCCATGAGAAAGGCATGGAGTTTCATTATTCCTGAATTCTTAGTTTGATTGCACTATTTGGATGGTAGAAGCTCAATGATTACCAATGGGGGAGAACAACCAATAAAGGTAATGAAGCTGCGCGATATGGAAACTTATGGCATACAACAAACAAAAGGAGACAAGTAGACAACAATGTTACATTTTATGTCTACTTTGAGGAGAACAACCAATAAAGGTAATGAAGCTGCGCGATATGGAAACTTATGGCATACAACAAACAAAAGGAGACAAGTAGACAACAATGTTACATTTTATGTCTACTTTGATACAATCATGCACATCATAGAACATACACCGCACATCATACTCCAGATGAAAGAAACATACCGAGATATTGCATGCTTGAAAGCAGGGATGCACCATATGTACATTCAAGCAAAAAGGGATCCTACATGCCAGTGGCTTCCAACCAAATACGAATTAACAACAAATGATGTATGCTTGATCACTAATGATTGGGAAGGCGAGTGGAAAATCCCAACAGAAAAAAGAAACCACCTGAAAGATAAAGAGGAATAGGGCAGGGATGAGGAAGAACTAGATGAAGGATAGGGAAATGGGAAAAGAAATGGCAACGGGGATACATGAGGACCATCAACAAGAGAAGCGTAGTCCACAGTCCCACGAGCAAGAGTAAAACACAAAGACAAGGGGAAGGGTCCAACAATTTCTGCGCGTAAATATATGAAAGCACACAAGGAACCTCTTGTCTATAATACGATAGATGATGACATGGAAATAATCGGCTACCAAGTACGAGATTCTACAAAGGAGGCCATTGAAGAGGAAACAAGGAAACAAGAAGAACAACACCAGAAGGTGCAGGACCAATTGATAACAATACAAAACCTATTGGAGATCGTGAAGATATCATCAGAAAAGGGCTTGGGTGAAGGACCATCCAGGAGTCCGGTTGAGGAAGCACAAACTGTCAATGCACTCCTGTTTGAGTTAGCAACTGGGTGAAAAGTGTTACAAATTGAGACATATGTAGTTGAATCCTCGAAACCAGAGCTGCAAGAACAAATGAAAACATGAACTCACCTGAACATACTAGAGTCACTCATGCCTATACACATACTACAAATTTTGTAGGTAGGCATTATGTATGAGATAAGCCTCTGCGTAGACTTAGCGAGAAAATAGTTGACCAAAGTAACAGATGAGAGGGATCAAATGTAGCAACAATAAGCAAATACTTTGTAGGAAAAGAGAGAAGTTGTAGAAAAAGTGGAAAGAGTGATGAAAGAGAAGAATGAGGCCGAGGAAAGGGACAAGAAGGCCTTCAAAGAGAATGATGAAGCCGAAAAATGGCACAAAAGACACAAGTGGTTGCCCAAAAGTTGTATAATGAAATTCCTCAAGTACCATTAGTAGTGGAGGCCACCATGGAAGAACAGGTCTTCATAATCAACGAAGTTATGAAAGGCTTCCATAGAAATATTGAAGACTTTCAAATGTGCACAACTCTAGGAACAATGCTAGAAGAAAGGGTAGGAAGAGAAAGAACAATGATGACCACATTAGAAAATATCAAGAAGTTGGAGGGGGAATGCACAAATCTTTGTGAGGAAAGTGCACAAATATGGAAAAACCTGGTAGAGGACCCATAAATGAAGTTCATGGAAGCCATATTGAGGGAGGTGCAAAAAATAACATAGAAGGCTTCAAAGAGCATAAACACTCTCCCGTTGGCTGAACAAATGATGACCATTTTTTCACAAAGGCAGTCATTTGAGGAAATAAAAAAAATTCGGGACCAACATAAAATTCTCTTGCAATGACTAGGACAACTGCAAGATGAAGCAATAAGTGTGATAGTAGAATTGGAAATGAAGCAAGGCAAAGTGAAGCAAGTGACTCACAACACAGAAGAGAAGTTCACAAGTCTGACTTTGCAGGGTGTAGAGGAAATTTTGGGAACGGAGGAAGAAATAATAAAGGATGTTGTGACAACAAATGACACCTCCCAAAATCTTATAGAAGTATGGAGGAGCGTGTAATAGGCCTAAGTGGTTCGGGATGAGCCACATGTGAGTGTTGGGGGCCTATTGCACATGGTTTTTGGATTCAGTTTTCATAAAAATCCTAAGAATAGAGGATATGTGCATCAACAAAAGAAAGAAGACAAGGTAGGAGAATAGTGCATAGTAAAGGCACATGCAGGCTCATAAGTGTGCAATAAGAACATACTTAGCAAAGAATAATGAATATAATAAAGCAGATAATAAAGCAAGAGAAGAAAGCAAGCTAAAAGGAAGGGTAGTAGTCTGACATGCTAAAAGCAAAAATACGCACAAACGTAGGAAGAACAACAATCGGGAGTGAAAAAGAAACATGCATGCATAAAATAAGGAAAAGAAATCTCGATCAGTGAGTAAACATGAGTTCCCATGAGTTGTAATTGGGTTTTTTGGATAAGCAAAATAGGGTTTTGAGCCCTAGAATCTATGTATAAATATGTAATGGGTCAGGTAGAATATGGGTTTATTATTGGTTCGTTTATGAGTGTTTTTATGTTCTATTCTATGTTGTTTTGTTTATGAGGAGAGTGAAGAGCATAGACTAAGTATGAGTGAGAAAGTCTATTTCTGAGTGTAGAAGAGAGTTGCAGAGAGAGGCTTGCACTGCAGAGCGACTAGGAAAGATGGAGAAAGATATATATTGATATCTATATTGTAAGTGTAGTGCGCAACTTGAGACAATTACATAAAGAATAATAAGGAATCCAACCATTGTGGACGTATCCCAAAGTTGGGTGAACCACGTTAAATACTATGTTTACTTGTCTTTTATGCGATTGATCATGAATATTCTCTTTATGCATGTTAGACTAGATTTTCCCACTATATGATCATTGCGCAATAGTTATGAATGTTACAATAAATGAGGTATGTTGCAATATGAAGCATAATGGTAATATATACATAATTTACTAAGTAACCAAGGAAGAGAAAAATATAGGATGATGCACAGAAAACATATAAGTAAGAACAAATAATATGATCTCCTCCCATTCCCTCACTACTGCAGAAACTTGGCTCCTGCAACCCCAATAGATGCCTTGTGTGAGAATTCAGTTGCATGTAGGTGATATTGAAAGGGACAGTGTCTGAAGGGTTTTGTTGGTTAAGATAACTTGAACCTAGGGTCTTATAACCGTGTGCCAACAAGAGCTATCCTAACATAAATACTCTTTAAGGGGTCAATTTATCAGAGAAGTAAAAGATCAACAAGAAGGAAAAAATATTCTACTACTATTGTGATAAAGTTGGCCATTTTATCTATGAATGTAAGGGAATCTTTTTTTGTGAATTAAAGCATAAGAAGCAAGAAGGTGATATTGTTGATAAAGAAAAGAGTGTTAGATATGAACTTAAAAATATCAAATTGTTTCATGGGTTGGGGGGGTAGTTCTTGATCCCAAAGGATATAAATTTGTCACTTTTTCTTTGGATATAAGGCATACCACAAACAATGAGGTGGAGGCCCTTACAATGTATCAAGAATTTCATTTTTTAAGTATATTCTCCATTGGTGAAGTAACTATCATTGGGGACACCCATTGTTCTTTTTTAGGTTTTTGAAGAATCACAAAGACCTCTCCTTAGTATCTATCATAATAATTTTTCAACAAGTAACTTTACTTATTAACTCAAATATTTCGGAAGATATCCCATCACTAGTGGAAACACTCTCTAAATTTTGAGGCAGACTTCATGGTGAATGTTGGTTATACTCTTGTGAAAGGAGAAATGTCCCTTTGAGAGTTTGATGGGGTTAGGAGGGATACTAAACCATTACCACAATTCTTTAAAAAATAAATTAAAATATATATACAAAGTTTGGGGTTGAGGGGCGAGTGGTGTCTATATTCCCCTACCCATCACATTATAAGCTTTGAGAAAAGGAGAGGGAATGAAAATCCCTCCCATAGATTTCCCATCCTCATCACTCCTCGCTTCACATGAACTTAATGAATGTTACATGCATATATGACTCCCTACATGGGAGTCCTATAGCTTACATATGGGTTTAATCAAAATCATTTCATGGCTTAAGGAAATTTTATGGTGTTTGGTATATAACAAAATTTATGTAGTGGTTCAATCATTTTCTCTCTTCTCTTGCAAATGATGTAGGTTTTGGTTTTAGTCGATAGTTCAGAGTTGGCATTTTAGTTAGTTTTACTTAGGATAATATTATTCCTATGTCATACTATTGTTCTTCTATTGTGTGGTGGGATAGGTTTTTTGTCTAAAGAAGTGTCTTTGACAATGTGAGAAGGACACTGTTGACACCCATGCCAAAGCAACTTACTCTTCTCTCAATGTATAGAAGTGTAAGATCCAATTTAAGGCTCAGGTTGGTAAAGTGAATAATTCAAGGGATATGATTAATTTAGAAGCTAGGAAGCAATCCATATGCTTGAAATATTCAAAATGTTGGTTATGGATCCTGCGTATATTCCTTATTTAGAGGTTTGTTTCAACCGTGCTTGGACCCCATTCTCTAAAGGGGGG
>CBVK0101089543.1:0-18348 GCA_900067695.1 Picea abies
TTTCAAGTAAGTTTCCATTCTATTACTCCAATATTCAAAATTGCTTCCATAAAATGGTGGAATCCCATTTGGAATGTTATCTTCCATCTTTGCTCGGGATTTTCCTTCCAGTGGTTAAACTGTTTTGAAGGCAACCTGCTCTGATACCAACTGTTGATACCGAGAGGGGGGTGAATCACTATAAATAAAACCATATTTCAGTAACTTTTCTAGTTTTGCCTTGATTGCCACAATTTTCTTGGGATGAATACGTCGAAGTTTCTGTCTTACAGGTTTAACTCCAGGGTAAGTTTTGATTTCATGCACAATGATCAAAGGGTCGATCCCTGACATTTCTTCGTAGCTCCAGGAGAAAATGTCGCATAATTCTTTAAACAAGGCGGTATAAGTTTCAATCTCTTCAGTTGAACAGTTCACACCTAGTTGTATGTTTTCCACAACACCTTATTTTGTGGATATGTCAACATTGATGGTTTGTGATATGTTTCCCAAATTTCCCTCAAAGATTGTATCCCGAGTGAGTATCAAAGGTTGGGGATCATTGACAATATCGGTTGGAAATATAAATGAAATATCTTTCTCAATTTCATCCAAACTAGGAAGAAAGGATGAGTGATGGTGGTTGTCATCCCACGACACCTCCTCAATATTAAGCATTTCCATAATGGATTCATTAGATGGAAAAATCCATAGGATGTAATCAACAATGGAGGATAGGGAATCTTACTAGGATTGTAGTGAATAAGATTTAGATGCCAACAAATGTTGGTCATCATGTCAAGGAGAATTAGATTGAAAGATGTCGTACTCGGCCTCGACAAGACTAAGTGGCATCATGTCACCTAGTGTATCGAATTCTAAGGGACTAGGTACAATCCATGGATCATATGATTCAAGGGATTAATGTACCATAGTCGAAATCATATTAACCGTTGCGATATGTTGTGTAGTTGGAGGAACAGGTGTGGGGAAATTGCCCATGAGCGAAGAGTCTTTCAATAGACTAACCCAAACACTTTCATAGGTAATCTTTGAATCCCCCAAAAATAGAATATTGTTTGTTGTTTGAGTGTAAGCATTAGGGGTGTTGCAATCTAATTGATTGATGATCACTATTTTTCCTTGATGAGGAAACTGAACACATAGAAAAACCGAGGAAGCCACAAAATTCATAGCATAAAACCAACGTCTTCCAAGCAATGAGTTATAATCTAGAGGAGCATCGACTACTTCCACGTCGACTGAAACAATTTTTGCCTCGAGTTGAACGGATAATGATTGTAACAATCCATGAGGTCCGAAACCTCTTCTACCAAATACTTTTAACATGGTAGGAGATTGATTAAGACCAGGATATTTAAGGCCTTTCCAACAAACTAAAGACATGACACTGGTTGATTCTCCCTCATCCAATATAGTGTGATGAATATGTTGATTGTGAACAACAACATCAATTTGAAACGCAAGTTGAGAGAGTCTCGATTCATAATTCTTTAGATTAAACGTGATATTATTAGATGACTCGAGATCTATAGCTCCGATGGATGCCAAGAGAGTTTGAGATTGGATAGGGTAGTGTGTTAGAACTTCAAGAGCCAACATCGCACAAGGTGCTTGGGCCAAATCTTCATGAATGTTGTAGTTCTGGGCAACACGAGAGTTAAGATTAAAGGTCAACTTTCTGATAGTACTCTTGGGCGGATGTAAGATAGATTCAAAATTAGGTTTCTCAATCTGGAGAGGGGCACTTGAGGAATCATCCTCGTTAGGAGGATGACCTGGGTTGCCTCCTTGCAAAGGTGTAGGATTTTGTGCAACTAGTGACTGTTGTTGTGGAAAAGGATGCGTCAAAACAACGGGTTGAGAATTTCATTTAAATAATTTAGATACTTCTTTCCTGTGGGGACAATCTCTTATGTAATGATATTCAACACATATGAGACAGGAAAAATTTAGTTTGCGCTATGGTTTCTTTTCAGCAACAGGTGGTTGTGCTTGTGTTTTTGTATTTTCGGTTTGATTATTATTTTTCTTGTATTTATTCTTAGTTTTCTCCACCCCCCCCTGATTGTGGTGGTGAAGTAGATTGAACTACATTTACTTTAGAAAATTTAGTAGGGGTGGAACTTGAGCAAATAGGAGTCGACATAGCAGTCGAGGAAATCACTGAATGATTGGTTGTCCCAGTTGACTATGAGACATGTTGGGTTTTGACAGAACCGATAACACCATCCGAATGAGCGGTGGAGGATGGTTTCGATGGATCAGTTGATGTATAGGGAGCGTTTGGTATAAATTCATACGAATTTCCAGATTGGGAATAAACCAGATCCAAATAATGGGCATGAGCAATGGCTTCCTCTTTTGTAACTACACCATCAATTGCTACATTGCAAGCAATAAGAGGTAACAAGGATTTTGTGAACCATTCAACCAACAAATGGTCAGGAATGGTGGCTTTGATCAATCTTCGTGGTCGTCTCCTTTCATGAATATAATCAGAAATATGTATGGAGTTATTCCAATGAAGGGAGGTCAAGAGTTCCATGCTGATTTTGTATCTAATTGGAAACTGGAAATGGGTGAGGAAAGCCATGACAAGTGGATTGAAATCTTGAAAAGATCCACGTTGTAACTCAATGTACCATTTTATCGCTGAACCCATAAGAGTACGCTGGAAAAGACAAACAAATAGATTCATCCATCAGTGAGTTTGATGAACACCACAGATGAAATGTCATGACGTGGTTATTTGGGTCTTCTCTAGGTTTACCATCAAATTTTGGAATATCAGATGGTAATTTGGCTGGAATTACTGGCCAAAAAGGGGAGTGTAATATCAGATCATTTGTTAATCTCGATAGATCCAGTAGATCTAAAGTAGCCAAGAAAGGTAACTGTCGATTACTTTGTGGATGATATTGGTGAGGCACAGGGACACCAATAGGAATGTAAAATGGTTATGGTGAAATTTGTATCCAGAAGGTCCTCCCATATGCAGTTGTTGAGAATTTGGCCAACAAAAGTAGGATTCATTTTTTGAGGAATTTGCATAAAAGGTGAGGGAAAACCATTTGTCCTTGCGAAAGATAACCAGGTAACCCAAATGGGGGTAACCAATTTGACCTTGGGGAGGATTACCAAATTGGCCTTGATGTGGGTAATCGTGTTGTCCTTGAGGAGGGTAACCAAGTTTATTCTGAGGAGGGTAACTGATTTGACTCTGTAGAGGAAAATATGTTTGGCCTTGAGGACCCCAAGTGGGATTCAGGACACCTCAGAAGGGTTGTCCAGAATATAGTCTAGAAGGATAGGGATTTAGATATCCTCCTTGCAGGTCAGGATTTGAAGATCCACCCTGATATGTTTGATTAAGAGGTCCTCCCTGGGGTGGTCCCCATGATTGTTGTGGTTTTCTAACAAAAGAAGTTTGAAATTGTCCCCCTGCCATAGGTTGGGTGACAACTGGGATTTGTCCATTGGATGGGGGTTTCCCCCCAGTTGAGATTTTTCCATTGAACGAGGGTCACCCCAAGTCAAGATTTATCCACTGAACAAGGGTTTGCCCCTAGTCGGGATTAGTCCACTGAACCAGGGTTGGCCCTCGGGAGGGATTTGTTCACTAACAGAGGATTGCCCCCCAGTAGGGACTTGTCCTCTAGTCGGGTTTTCTGGTGTGGTAGGGTTTTTCATTCTATGATGTGAATGTGTCCCAACATGATTTTGTCGCGTGTATGAAGTTGTTGCTTGAAGAGGGATTGTAGGTGTAACCATCACGATCCTTTGCAAGTGACTAGGTAATACAAATCCCTTTTCACTTGTTATTTGTCCTGAAGTGGTAGCTATGTTGAGTGTTTGTACGAAAGGATGGTCAAAGTAATGACTTGATGGTCCTGTATCCGCACCGTTGGTGACAAATGTATGTGGAGGGTTAAAGAGTGGTTGGTTCAAATTAATTTTTTCATAAATATCATGCCCCGACAGAGTTCTCCATATAGGATGAACATGAGTTTGATGTGGATCTACCATTTCAGTAGAGCGAACAAGGGTTGTATATTTTTCATTTGGATTTGGTTGTTCTGATTCCATGTCATGTTCTTCGGATGGCCTTGATGGTAGCCTAGGATAATATTCAACTATGATGTTTCTTGATGAGTCTACTCAGAGAAGGAGTGTATCAAGAGGGTTGGTCAAATCTGGGTTTGCAGGAGGGGTAGGAACTTCCTAAACTACTACTATAGCTCCCTTAGGATTTTCAATCAAAGGAGTAGCAACACTCCCAGTGTCTGAATAGTTTTCAACCTCTTCATGATAAGTGTCTTTAGGTGAGTTAAAAGGTATAGGTTCGTAGCCTTCCGGAGGAAACACTTGCATCCTATGTGATTGACTAAGACCTTTATCAACCACAATACCAATCTTAAGGACAACTAGGGTGAACAAACAACATTCACTAAAAATGTAGAAAACCAACAAGCAAAACAATAACTTCTCTCAATGAACTTACTAGTTGGTGATGAAATCAAAACAATAACTTCTCTCAATGAACTTACTAGTTGGTGATGAAATCCAACATCACAAGAACAAAGTGAGAAGGGGATAGGATTGAGTGGGTGGATCAGTTATGTTGGCGGCCTGCTTAATAAAATTACGCCTTAGTGCAAGTTCCCTCACAATTTTGCCCGCGAGTTACCCTCCAAGGAGCCCGAGTGATTTTGACCAACATCTAATCCAGGTACAACAAAGACTTCTTTTTGTCATCACCTCATGTGAAGACCCTAAATATTATGGGCACTAAGGTTACCAACTCACATTCAGCCTCTAGGTGGGTATAGTCGACAGTCGGGTCCAAACGTATGGGTAGGATATCAAGTCTAAAATTCTTAAGGAGAATTGAGGACAAATGGATTGGTAAACTCCTGAGGACCCCAAACGGATTCACGATTCACAAAGTTCTTAGACCAAATGAAAACAACTGATTTTTAGGAAGAACCCCCAATATAAGATCATTCCACTACAATTGGTTAAGCCTCGGAGGGATAATATTTGTTTCTCTCTCGTACATGACATCGTGTTTAACCCTTGTGTGAGAGGGGGATCCCAACTATGCTTATACGAAAATTGGATTTTCTCTCCGTGAGAGGGGGATCCCAACTATGCTTATACGAAAATTGGATTTTCTCTCCCTACCGCAAGATTTTGTGTTTGTCTCTAATGCTTTGGAGATTTATCCTCACAGCCTATTCCAAAAATCTATTCCTAGTCTATTGTTGATGTAAATATCTAAAAAGAAAAGTTTCTAGTTCAATTTTAATTAGCGCTTATTTCCGTGACTGTTTGTTACTCAAGAGTGAATGGTAGTGAAACTAATGATATTTTGATACTTGAATCCACGAGAACGTAAAAATAATGATATGGAAATTTCCTTTCGATGAACTTCTAGCTATGGGAAGGAGAAGAGATTCTTTCTTTTCGTCACTAACAACCACTCAAGAGAAATGCAAAAAATTTATGTTATTTGTTCCCAAACAAGAATTCACACATTTGCCAAATTATTAAAAAGAAAAACCTTTCAATATCCAAAAGCAATGCATATAAATCCTTCTTTGTTCGATTTTAGATGCAAACAATGATGTTCATCTAATGCTTCATTCTTTCACTAATAATGAAATAGTTCACTATGAGGATTGAAAAGTGTATGAAGCAAAAGAGCATACAAACAAAGATTCTCACAACAACAAACAAGAGATTGAAAGAAAAACAAATATCAAACTGCTCAACAAAAGATCCAAAACCACCGAGAAATAAAAAAATCATACTTTATAGTCTTCAAGAATTGAGTGAGAGATCAAATACAAATAAATCAATAGACTTGTG
Source organism: Picea abies (assembly GCA_900067695.1). Classification (NCBI taxonomy): domain Eukaryota; kingdom Viridiplantae; phylum Streptophyta; class Pinopsida; order Pinales; family Pinaceae; genus Picea; species Picea abies. Next base: position 5,875 of record CBVK0101089543.1, read on the forward strand.
ATCAACAAACTTTCTTGTAATTTCCTCTAATCATCAGATAATTGAAAAGAGTTGCAAAAAAAGGAAACCAAGTCTAAGAGAGAAAGGGTCGATTTTGTAATCAAGAAAGAAAACATAAACATAATAAAGACTAAAAACAATGAAGTAAAACAAGTTTATAATCAAACAAGAGACAAAGTCAAACATAAGAAACTCTGAGCTAAAGAGGAAGATCTAAAGACTAGACCCAACAAGCAACACAATTGAAAATTTCCCTAGAAAAAGGAAATCAACGCTCTGGTAACCAAGACACCAGAGCATTATAGCGCTCCCTAGAAGGCTCTGGGGGAGTGTTGATCAAGAAGTAGCACCCTGGTTTGAACTGTAGGGGAGGGCTATTTATGAATAAAGTTTGAAAAAGACTAAAAAATCTCAATAACCCAGGAAATTTCAGTAAAGGGTTCTGTAAGACAACTAACAAAGACAAGGAATATGAAATCTTCAGACCAAATCAACAAGTAGGATCTATGGATAGGAAAACTTCTTGGACAAACCAAGGGAAGAAAAACTAAAATTCCTCCTGAGTGGATTCAACAATTTTTGTTACAGAAATATTCCCTTGCGGACAGGTGAATTTTCCCTTGAATTATAGACCCCTATACTAAGATAGAAAATTACATTTGGACACTACCATTCCTATAAATTCTTTTTGTCCATCGAAAAAGAGAGAAGGAGAAGAAGTGTGATGTACCTCATTTATGGCGTTTGTCCTAGCCGCTCCAATCCGCGATCTCAATTCGACTCCCGACACAAGTTAGTACCTGCAATGGACAACACAAGACAAACGACTATATCCTACTCTAATGGATTATACAAAATCAATTCATCTATGCAGATTAAGACAACCATAAACAAGCACATGTAAACACACACTTGAAGGAAATATGCAAAATATATTAATGAGAACTTAGAAAGGAAAACTCACAACCTTCATATGGTTTTGCAGCAGCCTCTCCAAGTCCTCCTCGTCCAACCCTTGCTCAAAAGATCCACAAAAAAAAATAACAATGCTTTGTTGATTTCTCTTCTTTTTCACCATGTAAATGCCTCTATTTATAAGCTTGGAGAGGCTCAACCATCTTGAGTATATTTGGAATTATTTGAAGATATGACTCCATTATTTTTTATATCTTACTTAGATGCAGCCATGGAGTCATATTTGAGCCAAACTAACCCAACCCATACATAGTTGTCTTTAGAGGAAAGTGGGATTTTCTCCAATATTCCCTCAACCAACACAAAACTCCCTTAAAGTGGACAACAAAGCATTGTACTGCCCCCTTAACATGGTCAAGGAGCGTTAGCTCCCCCTATGTATGAGCAAGGGAGCATTGATCTTCCAAAATGTCACCAAGATGAGTAATTCCCTAGGTAAAATATTTGTTTTGAATGTTAGATGATGGGGCCTCTTCTTCTAACATGTTTTAGAGGTTATACCAAGTATTTTTATGGTGTCATTCGAGATGAAAAACTTAGGAAAAGTGGATGTGAAACTTATGACACTTGCAATAATGAAGGTGTGACACTTACGACATTGTCGTAATGAGGAATTTTTATGTGTAACACAAGCCCATGATGAGATGCTTGTATGAGGCCATGGATAGGCCAACAGATCCATCCATGCATATTATGAGGACAAGAGGTGTGATATATTTGAGAAACAACCATTCATATGAAGAGCGATTGATGAGCAATGGAACAATATACTCCATCATCCGTGTTAACACATAAGATTGTATGGGTCAAACAATTCACCTTGATTTTGTTTTTGAGTCATAAGGTTTATAGAAAATAGGTTTTGAGTCTTTAGGTTGTAATCATAAAGTTAGATTTGGTTTCAAAATGAATAAGGCTTGCTCAAAAGATCCACAATCAAAATAACAATGCTTTGTTGATTTCTCCACCTTTTCACCATTGAAGTGCCTCTATTTATAAGCTTTGAGAGGCTCAACCACCTTGAGTATTTTTGGAATTGGTTGAGTATATGGCTCAATTAGTTGTGATTTCTTCCTTAGATGCAGCGATGGAGTCAGATTCAAGCCAAACTAACCCAACCCATCCATTGATGTCTTTAGAGGAAAGTGGTATTTCCTCCAAGATTCCCTCAACCAACACGACAGTCCCTTAAAGTGGAAAATGAAGTGTTGTAGCACCCCCCTAATATGGAAAAGGAGCACTAGTGCTCCCTATATATGATTATGGGAGCACTGATCTTCCAAAATGTTAAAAATATGAGTAATTCCTTAGGTAAAAAACTTGTTCTGACTGTCAAATGATGGGGCTTCTTCTTCTAACATGTTTTAGGGGTTGTAGCAAGTGTTTTTATGGTGTCATTCGAGATGTGACACTTAGGAAAGGTGAATGCCACACTTGCAACAATAAAAGTGCGATACTTGTGACACTTACGACACTAAAAGTGTGATACTTGTGACACTTACGACACTTGTGATAATGAAAGTGCAACACTTACGACACTTACGAAAATGAAAGTGCGACACTTACGACATTGTTGAAGTGTGGAATTTTGATGTGTAACACAAATAGACATATATGCTTTGGAGATATGGATAAGTCCACTAGAGGGTCATTACTAACAAAAAAATTCCAATAATGAGAAGATCACCTTTACACTCAAGTCCCTTCCCCATGACAAATATTGGTAGGACAACTACTATGTGCAACATGTCGAAGATGAATATATAAAACATTTAGGATGGAACCTACTTGGGTTACGTTTGTTGATACCTTCAAGGAGGAATTCTACCCTATTGGGAACTATATTGACAAATACACAAGTTGGACAAATTTGTGCTAGGAGAAAAACTAAACGATGCCAAAGTACACCAATACCTTCCATACCTTGTGCTCAAAGTTTGGTATCAAAGATTTTGAGAAAAACTTGGTTCTAAAATATCATAATGGTCTACATAGGTACATCCAAAGATAAATGGATCTTTTGGACATATCTTCATTGGGACCCTGTTACTGATATGTTGTTGAGATTGAGCAAATGTTTTAGTAGAAGACTAAATGAGAGTTTGACTCTACACACCAATCACAACAAAAAAAATACCAAAGGGGGCCCTAACTGGTATAACGAAGGATATAGAAAGAATATCCAACCTCAAGATGACTAGTCCAAATCACGTGCAAAGAAGAGTGACGCGAATTTAAATAAGGACACTAGAAAGTGGAGTGACTTTCATAAAATTCACCGACACAACATTGATTAATGTTGCTCCAAATAATTATCATTGGTTGAGTTGAAAGCCTATATATAGATTTGATTCTGAATCAAGCTCTGATTTTGAGTGAGACAAGAACAAACAAATCATCAATGTGGAACTTAGTGTTACCATTGTTGATGTAAAGGTCCAACCAGAGGAACCAAATGAGCTTGTGAAAGGTGAGTGTCTTATCCACTTATAGATATGGGTGAAGGGGAATCCACTACATTTAATTATTGACAACAACAATGAAAATAACATGATCTTAGTAGAGGTCATCAATCATTTGAAGTTGTCGAGGATGCCACACCCCTATCCATACATCATCAGTTGGCTAACACAAAGACGATACATTTGCATCAATTAGTAATGTCGCTTACCTTACAAAATTAATCCCTTCAAATATGAGGTACCGTGTGATGTTGCCCTACTTGAAATTTGCGACGTTACTTTAAGACAACCATACATACGAAAACATTGTGTTGTTTATGAGTGTGTTGAGGTCTAAAACACCCCAAGTCCACTAACTCAGGGGGGGTTTGAAATTTTAAAAGTCAAACCTTTTTAGTTTGTTTTTTTCATTGCCTTATTCCTTCCAATTTAATCGATTGTATAGTTGTATTTGGTCACCTTTGACCAGGTGTACCTTATTGACCTTTTTTTTCCAAATAAAAAAATCACATTTTATATTCCAATATAGAATATAAAATACATTCTGCAGTTGTTAGTTGGCACGATACATATAGTATTGTGTAGTACAAAATAATGTTTTGAGAATTATCAAAATGATCCAAATAGGATATAAATATCCCCACAAATTGGAAATCATAAAACTTTAGTATTTCCAACCAAAGTCCCCACAAAGTCCAAGGCTGACATAAGACTATGAAAATATACCTTATTGGTCATTTACATGTAATCGATTAACATTTTTATCTTCTTCGTGCATGAATTACTCCTTCACTTATGACATGCCTGTGAGTTTTCTTCAAGAAACAAATAAGATGCCTGTGACTTGCCTTAAGGAAACACATGGACACCTTAAAAAAACTTGTAAAAATAATAAATGCACATTCGTGAGTGGAAGCCACGAGATCTGTACACCTGTGAAAGCCCTAACTTCTACCCCCAATTGTCTTAACTACATTTGTTTGATATAAATAAAGGTTATTGGTTGGGAGGATGAAAGAGTCCATTGAAATAAAAAATATGCTAGAGTAATTCACATATGAGTAATTTTGGATTTTAACTTCTTTCCCCCATTCAAAGACCATTGTTTCTGAATCTATTTATTTCTTTGAGTTGGGTTTTCCCAACCATAGTAAAGTTGGAGAGCATATGTGGAGTAAAGACCATTGTTTCTGAATCTATTTATTTCTTTGAGCTGGGTTTTCCCAACCATAGTAAAGTTGGAGAGCATATGTGGAGTACAAGTTGATAAATGGTCTAGATAGGAGGAACTCGAACTTAGATAACAAAGGTGTTGGAACGGTCTATCAAGTATTATATGTATTTGATGTTCATGATTAATAAACTTATGAATATCTCTCATGTTTCCCTCCCCAAATCAAATTACAAATGTGTTTAATGATTTGTTTTTAATTCTTTATTTGAGGTTGAACTAGTTTCCTAATAATTATTTAGAACCAATTCATTGTGAATTTATGTTATCATTTAATGTATCTATCGTGATTCATAGTTGCATGTCTATTTGGATTTGAGGAAGGTTGGTTGTTTGTATTGTGTGTAGATCTAAAGATATGATTGTAATTGCATATGAAAAACACAAAGAGGTTAGCCTTTGGATCACAAGTTTTTGTTTCTTCCTCTTATATTTAGTAAAGGTCCGGTTCTAGATTGTAGTTAGTTATATTCCCTTCACTCTATCAATGATCCACCCTAAGTCATTGGGATTTTCCCTAAAATAGAACTTGCGACCATGCTAGGGATAACTTTGTGAGTTCTTCCTCTTAGGGTCTCGCTCATCTATTTCATCCAACTTGACGAAGTTTGGTATAAATCTTACCTTTGTCGTTTTCCCTTTCTTGCTATTGTAGAACCAAAAATTGCATTTTTAGCTTTTGTAGTGGTTTTTTCACCTTTTTGGACCTGTGTGGATGCATGTATTCAATTATAGACGTGGGTGCCCACGAATTTCCTTTAGTAAAAGTGTGGGCACACGTGGATTGTTGCAAAGCAACCTCCAAGTATCTCCTCTAAATTAAAAAAAAATATTGCAAGCCTAGAATTTTCTTGCCCATTTTGAATGCTTTTGCAAAATTGGGGTTTTGGGATCTTTGTATCAGGGATTTGATTGTGCTTTTCATTGCTTTCTTAATTGGACATTGGAAACAAGAATATAATTCAAAAAATATTTGATTTGAATTGGATCATTATATAATTTGTCATCTATCTTGGAACTTTTTGGGTGGAAAAATTGGAGGAATTAGCTTGGAGGGTCCATTTTAGTGGCATGTCCCAATTTGGAGATTTGGGGTTGGAAACCTCCCAAATCCATTTGAGGCATTAAATGACGATCATTATATAATTTGTCATCTATCTTGGAACTTTTTGGGTGGAAAAATTGGAGGAATTAGCTTGGAGGGTCCATTTTAGTGGCATGTCCCAATTTGGAGATTTGGGGTTGGAAACCTCCCAAATCCATTTGAGGCATTAAATGACACTTTTTGGGGTAAACAATTTGTAAGCATAGCTCCCATCCCCTCAACATGTTCTACACATCGACACCTTTTCCAATGGGGCAAAAATCACTTCAATCAGAGCTCGTATGCAGAAGTTATGCCTCCTGCAAGTTTATCTTCCTTGTTGACCACCATGGTACCGAGTGGATGCCACATCCGCCTCCATTAATCACACATGTGGGGCTAGTCATGTGAGACTTTCAAGAAGATGCTAGAAGGTAAAACCCCCAACTAAATAAAGGTGGATATTGCAAAACCCCTAACCCTAGACAACTATCAGGCTATGTTAAATATTGTGATACTAGGATTTTGAGACCACAACAAAGGAGGTAGTAGATTATGTAGTATCCATTCATGCCACAATGTCAAATGCAACTGCATAATGAGTGCCCCTTTCTTTGTACCTGCATTTCATTGCTGAAGAAAAGAGAGGAGACCATAGACCTCACCTTCTAGTTGGATTTTGTCTCATATTGGGTTTCCCAAGATACATCTCGTGTTCATTTGTGTGAATGTTGTTCTCATTTGCTTGTTCTTTCAATTTTCATATTTCAGTTATTTTCATAATCCGAGCAATGAGTTAGTGATAATAAATATGAGATATAAGGAAACAAATGTGCATTCACAAAATATTTTAGCATATTAAAAGATTTTTTGTGACGAACTGTTATAATGGAATATCCATGGCATTTTACATATCATATTGGTATCATAGTAGTTTTATTTGGGGTATTTGTGGGAAGTAGCGAGATCTAAGGATTATCTTAAGAAAAAAGTTGCAAAAACCTTTCCATGATAGATGAACCTATTTATAACAACCCTTTGGATGCTGCAGAAGACATATTTGTGAGGCTAGAAGAAAAATTCGTTGATATCTCCCACAACACATCCCTCCTCATGGCGGCTCTAGCGAACAAGTTCGAATCTTTCAAGGAATTTGGTGGCTCTAACTCAAAACTTGAATCAGAAGAGAAACCGAGAGATAATGAAGACCCAAAAAAGGAGTCGAAAACAGAGCCCGAGAAACAACAACCAAGTTCTAGTGCCATCGCTCCTTCACAACATCTATTAAAAATGGAAGCGAAAGTGAATATCAAGCCCTATTAAGGTGAGATTGATTTTGTTAAGTTGAATTACTAGTTGCAATAGTTAGAAGTGTATTTTAGTGTCCATAATATAGATGAAGAGCATAATATTTTATTTCCCAATTAAAACTAGAGGGCCATGCACTAACCTAGTCGGAAAGCCACATGCATACACTTGGGTTGGAGGGTGATCCACTAGTAACTAAGTGGGAGGTGTTTAAAACCCTCATCAAGCCTAGTTTTACCCTTTTGGGTATGTAGATGATCGATGGATATGTTGGCATCACTTTAAGTAGAGGTAGGGGTAGAGTGTGCTAGATTACACCATCAAATTTAGGAAGATGGCGATCATGTTAGGTATCTCTCCCAAGAACAAAAATGTACTCCTCAAATATCTGGGGGGTCTACCTAGTCATTTAAGAAATCAAGTGATACTCTTCAAACCAAGGACTGTTGATGATGCTAGTGTGCAATCATAGTACGTGGAGAACATAGGTCCTAAGAAAGGGAAACCGAGTGGTTCTAAACAAAAATACCACCAAGATGATTCAAATGAGGGGAAGAAGAAGTTGAAAATAAAAGACAAGAAGACGATATCCATTGCACATCAATGCAAGGACCCAAGAAACCACTGCAATCGTTGCAATATCGATGGTCACACCGAAGATAAGTGTTGGAAGCTACATCCAAAGATGAATCCAAAGAACAATAAGAAGGATGCTAAGAAGAAGAATCTATTAGGCATTGATTTGAGCAACTAGGTAGAGAGAAACTTGAATATGGATGCAAATATTATTAACACTTTAGTGCAAAAGGAGGTGAATCTATGTATCCTTCATCACAAGGAAGAGAAAGAGATTACAACTCTTCAAAAAACCAAGGTAGATGTTTTGTTCGATTTAGTTTCATAGGCCAACATCATAGTAGATGATCTGATCAACAAGCTTTGGTTGGAGGTTTATGACCATTTAAGCCCATATACATTGGGATGGGTGAATAAGGATGAAAAGATCAAAGTCACTAAACAATGTAAGATCAAGTTTGCTACAAGTGAAAAATTTATTGATGAAGTGGAGTTAGATGTAGTACCCTTTGATGTGTGTTGTGTAGTGTTTGGAATCCCCTATATGTATACGAGGGATGTGATGTTCACATGGAGATAAAACCAATACTTCCTAATCAAGGATGGGAAGTTTGACATGATCAATGCACAAAAAGGCAAATTGAAGATCTATTTGGTAAGTGACAACCATGCCAACAAGTTGATTAATTCCAGTAAGAAGTATGTATTGCTTTTTTTAAGAGAGACTCGACTAGGGAAGGAATCGATAAGAGTAAAGGTGTCACTAGAGGGATGTAACAAATAGCATGGACATCAACTAGAAGATTTGTTGCAAGTTTACAGAGGAGTTTTACAAGAACCTAAAGGGATGCCACCTAAGAGGGAAGTGGAGCACAAGAAGTAGTTGTTTCCTAACTCCCCATTACCAAATATTGGGCTGTATAGACAGTCTATTCTGGAAGCAGATGAAGAGAAGAAAGAGTTGCAACAATTCTTGGAGTAGGGAGTAATTCAACCAATAACCTCACCTTATGGGTCACCTATCATCATAGTACCCAAGAAACACGGGACTTGGAAAATGTGTATCAACTATAGAGCTTTGAACAAGATCACACTCAAGAATCAGTATCCTCTGCTCAAGATCGATGATTTGTTAGACTAGTTGTGACATGCCAATTACTTCACCAAGTTGGATTTCAAATTGAGATAAGACCAGGTATGTGTTAAATAAGAAGACACCTGGAAAGAACACCTTCAAAACAACACAAGGTTTGAATGGATGATTGGTCAGAGTGGAAAAATTTGGAGTAATCAACTTGTAGGGTCATTTTAATGCTTGTCCCAGTTTGGAAAATTGGGGTTTGAAACCCTCTGGAGCCATTTTGAGGCATTAAACAACATGTTTTTGGGTCAAAACTTTCTCAATTATAGATTAGATATCTTAACGCTATTCTATACATTGAGACCTTTCCAATGGTGCAAAAATCATTACAATCGAAGCTTGTATGAAAAATTTATTCCTTTCGCAAGTTGACCTACCGTGTTGACTACCATGGTATGAGTGGATGCCACGTCAACCTCCATTTATCACGTATATGGGGCTAGCCATGTATGTATTTTCAAGAAGATTATAGAATGTCCAAAACCTTATCACAATTGAGGGTTGAGGAAGTTAAAACCCTACTCCTAGATGGCTATTGGTCAATGTTAAATACCGGGCCGGTGGGAGGAGAAGGGGTTCCATTCTTTAGCATTGTATTTGTTCCATAATTGAACATATCACCTAGGAGCGATATTTTTAGAGCATAACAAAGGAGGAGAGATTATGTAGCAACCACACATGCCACAATGTCAAAGGATACTCCATAGAGAGTGCCTCTTTCTTTGTACTTGCATTTGTGGAAAAGAGACCGGAGAGGCCTCACCTTTTAGATGAGTTTTCTCATGTATTGTGTTTCCTAGCTTATATCTTGTGTTTATTTTTGGATGGTGTATGAGTATTTATTTATGTTGTCTTTTTTTTGCATTTAAGCTATTTCATACATTTTAAGCATAAAACTAGTAATCAAAGAATCTGAGATCTAAAGGAAATTAACCTTCACAGTAAATATTTTAGTATTTTGTTAGATTTGTTGTGATGAACTGTCCAGTGGAATATCCACAACAATTTACAGGTCAATAGTTCTACCTAGGAAGATCTCATCTCATATCTCATGCAAGTGTTAGAAACTCTAAAAAGGCATTATTTGCTAGCTAAACTTAAGAAATGCGAGTTTTCTCAACAATCATTAGTGTATTTGGGGTATGTGATTGGTGGAGGGGAACTCAATATAGATTCCCCAAAGATGGAGGCAATCATCAAGTGGCCAACTCCTACTAATTTCACTGAATTTAGGAGATTTGTTGGGGAAACACAGTGCCTACAAAAGTTCATACCATCCTTTTTAGCTGTCGCTGCACCACTCCATGCCATAATAACCAATTGTAAGAGTTTTCGTTAGGGAAAGAATCAACATAAATATTATGATGAGATGAAACAAAAGATTATTCAAGCATCCATCCTTACATTGACTAACTTGGAGAAGAACTTTGAATTTGAGACAAAAGTGAGTGGATATACTGTGGGAGTAGTCTTGATGTAGGGAGGTAAGATGGTATGCTATCATTTTGAGACATTTCATGGAGGAGTCTTAAACTACGCTATGTATTATAAGGAAATCTATGCGCTGATACAAGTTGTTAAGAAGTGGAAGCACTATCTTATGGGAATGGAAACCATTATCCATACTGATCACCAACCATTGCAATATTTTCAGACCCAAAGTAAGCTTCAACAAAATAAACATTACAAATGGAAGGGTTTTTTGCAACAATTTCATCTAGTCATCAAATATAGGAAGGGTGTCACTAACAAGTTGGTAGACATGCTTCCAAGGTCACCCACATCCAATATTATAGCTTTCAGAAATCTTGTGCACATGGAGCCTTTTACCCATGATGCATACAAAGAGGCATACACAAAAGATGAAGACTTTAAAGAAGTGTTTCAACAACTATAGGATCAAATTCCTATAGAAGATGGTGATGGTGAGGATGACTACCATCTCGAGCAAGGGTTACTCTACAAGCTAGACAAGCTGTGTGTTCCTAAAGGTGAAAGATTGTAGCTTATTAGAGAGGCTCACATCTCCAAGGATGCAGGACATTTTGGTGTTAGGATAGTTTCCAACTTACAAAGGTATGTGTATTGGCCTATAATGCAAGAGGATATAGTTCGTTATATTAGATGAAGCATGCTTTATTGCACTAGCAAGCCTAGTAATAGAAAGCAAGGTATATACCACCCCTTAAATGTATCCACTCGACCTTGGGAAAACATTTCCATGGATTTTATGGGTGGTTTTCCGACAACCAGGAAGGGATATGACTATATGTTTGTGGTAGTTGACAGGTTCAACAAGATGTGCATTCTTATGCCTTGTAAAACTACCATCAAAGGAAAAGAAGTAGAAAATATGTTATTTGAATAGGTTTGGGTGCACTTTGGGATTCCAAGGAGAATCATGTTAGATAGGGATACCATATTTCTTAGTGTCTTTTGGACTACACTTTGGGAAAATATGGAAACTAAGTTGAAGAGATATACAAAATTCCATCCACAAACAAATGGGTAGATAGAAGTAATCAATAAGACTTTGGTTCAAATTTTGAGGGGTTACAATTAAAATCATCCAAAGACCTGGGATGAAAATATGATCTATATTCAACTCTCTTAAAACAAAGTGATCCATGCTTCCACTAATAAGTCCCCTTTTGAAACTTGCTTTGGATATTTTACACCTTCTCCCTTGGAGGTTGTATATGGACAACAAGGAGGAGTGAGGGAAGACATCATAGGAGAAGCATTGAAAGATGAAAAATTTATTGAAAATATTAGGTAGACACATATGCAAATAAAAGAGACAATAAAGAAGTCACAAGAGCAATACAAGGCCTGACATGATCAACAAAAAACTGACAAAACATTCAAGGTGGGAGACAGTTAAGTATGGTTGAAACTAAACAAGGAAAGACTATAGGGTCTTGGTAAGAATATCAATGATATGAGACATGGTTGTTTTTAGGTATTGGAGAAGGTGGGTGATAATGCCTACAGACTCATTCTATCCCCATACATGCACATTTACTTAGTAATGAATGTGGTGAATTTGAAAGTCTATGAGCCTTCCATGTTGGATTAGGAAACAAAGGAGGGGGTCCTACCTACCAAAAAATACTTAGCAATAGAATCTCAGGCATATTTAGTAGAAGATACATTTTTTGTAGAAGTACATAAATAGTAGACAGGGGTAGAATGATATTTGGAAGATTAGGTTGAAAGGACAACTTCCTGGCAAGGAAAAATGTCACTCTAGGGAGAAAGTAGAGGAAAAAATTCCTCATTCAATAAAATATTTTAGGGACCAAAATCCTCCCAAAATGGGGAGGTATAATGCGGATTAGATCATTATATAATTTTTCATCTATCTTGGTACTTTTTGGGTGGAAAAATTGGAGGAATTTACTTGTAGGGCCCATTTTAGTAGTAGATCCTAGTTTGGAGATTTGGGGTTTCAAACCTTCTAGAGCCATTTTAAGGAATGAAATGACATTTTTGGGGGTAAAATTTTTTCCATAGCCCTTATCCCATAAATGTTATTCTACTCATCAATACCTTTCCAACAGTGTGAAAATCACCTTAATCGAAGCTCATATATAGAAGTTATTCCTCCCGCAAGTTAACCTACCTATTTGATCACCATGGTATTGAGTGGATGCCACATCAGCCTCCATTACTCACACATGTGGGGCTAGTCACA
>CBVK0101089578.1:0-10992 GCA_900067695.1 Picea abies
CCATGAAGTAAGGATGGTTGTTAGGGTAAGATGCACCTTATGAAAATATTTCAAATCCCCATTCTTATAAGAGAGTGGTCCTCTACAATATTTTTCACATGGTATTTTGCTTCCTCTAGACACCTTAACATCATGTGATTGTTTCGCTTACCCTAGGCACCGCTAACATCCTGTGATTGTTATCTTTCCTAAACCTTAAGATGAGGTCCCAACATATACGATTGAGAAAACTAATTATTTTCTTCTTACATCAAGTCTATCTTGCATAAAAATATTCTTGATCTATGTAAAATCTAGAGGCAATATGGCACAAAAATATAACATGTTGGAAATAATGAGAGATTGCAAAGTATGGAGTGTAACATTGTGTAGTTTATCAAGCACACAAGTTTATGACCAAGGATAAGTGTGAACCTCTAGTGCTCAATTCTAACATGGTAGAAATTGCAGAAGTATAGAAGCATGGAGCATGTAGATATGAATTATAACAATTATATTTGATGTGGCTTTTGATGCAGCGTGTAGGTGAATCAAAAAATATGATTTGATGTGGTACATTGATTCAAACACAATTGTGCACATGACTGGTAAGAAATAATGGTTTGGAAACCTAAGGGTGCAATCTATGGGTGAATCGATTAAGTTTAGCGGGGATCACACTCTTGAGATAAATGGTGAAGGGAAACTCCCTTAATATTAAATAATAGTAAAGTATGGGATATAAGAGGTGTAGCATTTTACTCACTCAAAGAACAATTTATTTCCTTTAAGGAAGATGACTAAGAATGATATCAAAGTGGCATTCAACAATGGCAAGTTCTTACTCAAGGATAAAGGAAACAAGTATTGAGTTTTTTTTCAAGGACTATGAAGACGACGAACTTTACATATTTGAAGCAAAAGTTGCTAAAGGCGTCACCATGATGTCTTTAGTGATTGATCAAAACAAATTATGGCACCTAAGGTATGGTCATTTATTTATTTTTATTTTTCCTTAAGATTAAATTATATGAAAGAAAACTTGTTAGGAATTTCCTAGTGGCAAGGCATAGTGCACAAAGTTTGTAATGGAGTTGGTACAAATATTTGTGCAGAAGAGTGAGAACAAGCTTCATCAACAGATAAACATATTTTATGATATTCATAGATATTGGTAATAGGAATCCTTGGGTGTACTTTCTATGTTAGAAGTCTAAGGCTTTCAAGAAATTTTTAGAGTTCAAAGTAGAAACAAAGAAGCAAAATCAAAAGATGATGAAGACACTAAACTCCATGTAGTGAAAGTGGGCATAAGTCACTGGGATTTCAAAATTATTGCAAGGAACAAAGAACATTTCCAAAATTCACAATTGTGTATACCTCAAAGTAGAATGGTTTTGTGAGGTACAATAATTGGGTCTTTAAAAATATTGCATGTAGTATGCTAAAACACAAAGGAACTAGACTTGCTTAATAAAATTCTAAAAAATATTATTTAGATTGTAACCTCTAAATAAGCATAGTTGGCAAGAAGCCCATTGTGATGCATTCCAGACATTTTGTGGTGTCACATATGCTCACTTTCCTTACACAAATGCTTGACCTAATTAATAAAAATCTAACAAAAATAGTATGGAATCTAACTCCTAAATAAGCATAGAGTGGCAAGAAGTACATTGTGATGTGTTGCACATAGTTGGTAGTATCACATATTCTCACATTCCAAAAGAGAATCAATACAAGTCATTTGACAGTTCACACAAATGTTTTCTTCCCCACTATGATGATGAGTTTAGGGAATCTTGGTTTTGGGATATTGAAGGCTAAAACTTATAGAGTAGGATGTGAAATTTGAAGAAGGGTTCATTTTAGAATCCAAAGCAATTAGCCAAACAAAGCAAATTATCTACAGATTGAAGAATAAAAAGTAGATGGTGTTTCAAAAGAAGAAACAATAAATCACAATGATTATGACAAATCATCAAAGATAAGACCAAAGTGGTACAAGAAGAATTTAGAATACTATACTCTTGCTTGCCAATATGAAGTAGTAGTAGGGGGAATTATTGTCACACCAATTTGAGAGATTCATCTCAGGATTGTAGAGTTGTGGAGACATTAGTGAAGGATAACCTAAGTGTACAATGAAATAAGAGACATGAAGTGGGTGATATCCATGATGGAATACATGGTGTAGGTATGGGTAAGCAATTGGGTCATAGCAAGTGAAATATACTAAGAATTCCCAAATTTTAATGCCACTAAGTTGGCCATATGAGTTGTTGTAGACAATGTAAATAAAGTATTAGAACTATGTGGTGACGGCTAGGGTTGATCTAGACAAAATCATGTTGGGAAATTTGTAAGCAAAGACTGAATTATTTGGAATCTTGTAGAAGCATTATGACAATGTGACCAATCATTCTAGATGATATCCTTGTATGGAGTATGGAGGTACCCAATTAGTGTCCAAATGTTGAAGTATGAAGGCATGTAACTGTGTCCTACATCCAACATAGAGTGTGTACTACATGGTAGCAACCTGTATGTAGAAATGATCTTCAACGATATGTCATGTGTGTAAGAAACTTGGTTATCCAATCCATATGATATAGATCAAAGTGATACATGAGATTATGGCAAGTGGATGAAGTGTGTGGTTACCCATGGAAAGATAGTAATAACCTCTAGTAAAATCACACAATGTGTTATTATTGTGGTTAAGTGTGCACCTTGTGGTGGATTTGTGATGGAATATTGAGGTGTATCCTCATTCATAAGTAGTGTAGCTCCTATGCATGGATCTATATTTAGAGAATGGTCCTAAGATAAAGAATCTAGTGGTGCTCGATTTTTTGAGGTTTGTAAAGGTGTTGTCAAGTGTGTTGGAGGGATTTTTTTTGTGCAATGTGAGAGTAGAGGAGTGTGGGTACAAAGGGGATGAAGGGAAATTGGTAGTGGATAAATAGAGGAGTTTATATGGTGCATAATCTAGGCTAAAGAAGAGGGTAGAACATGAGCTAGGTTTAGGGTTTATGAATGGGTAGTAAGGTGATAAGGTATCTTAGTGATAGAAATAGAAGGTACATGTATGGAGGGGGATTCCCATCTGTAATTTAAGGAGATATGCTAAGGTGGAGCTTGATGCAATGGTGTGTTGGGTGGGACAACATATAAATAAAATCATGTATGCATGCTTATTGGTTGAAAAACAACTTGATTGGAGAGAGGGACATCGATAGAGGTTGGTTCATAGGTTTTACCATTGTTAAATAACTTATAGGCATTATGGAAAGAATTGTATAAGGATTGTGTTACATTGGTATGAGATTCCTAATAGAATACCAAAATAGTCTAATGGAGAGATGTCATATTCAAGGATATCTTTGAAGGGGCTAGTGGAAAAAGTTATTGTGCAATGTTTATTAACAATAGGTGAGGGTCATTTTTTTAGACCTAGCTAAGATGATATAGAGAGGTATGGGTTGTGGTTGGTAGTTGTAGTCATTCCATAAGTTTATGGGAAATGAGTTTTTTTGTTTAATATTGTTATTGTCAAGGATGATTGAGGCTAGTTGATTTTTAACCTAGCAGTTATGAGTAAAACAAATATCCAGAGATTTGGTAATATTGTCTTTCATCATTAACAGTAAAGAAGGATCTACAGTGGTAGGATTGAGGATATGGATAAATTCAATTTTTAGTTGAGGGTTAGGGGATGGTGGGGCATATTCATAGTCTAGGTTCAGTTGTTTAATGTACAATTCTTTGGATGTGGCCTGATGTTTTAATGCACAATAATCTGCAACAAAATGTGATTATATTTTATGGAAATGACACCATTGATTTGGGTGAGAGGAGGAAGGGCCGACAAAATTAGTGTTTGGAGGGCGAGATGGTTGAGGTACAAAAGTAGTATTAGGGTTGTGAGGTTGAGGGTTAGGGTTATGGTTACAAGAGAGAGGAAAACAAGGGTGTCTATCAATATCAAATTCAATTGCTAGGGAATATATTAAGACTTGCTTAAGGGTGTTTCTCTTAAATAATGTGACTTCACAGAAAAACACAACTCTCAAATAAAATTAAATTTGAGAATAAGTACCTCATAATTGGTTTTTGAATATGTTGAATCCAAATTTTTTGAAGACTTTGATATTCCGTTGGATGTTTTGGTTGGGCATTTGATGAAGCTGTAACCACCTACACATCATATTGGATAAATATCTTGGAGGATAGAAACATTGTCATAATGCTTAGAAAAAGGTGTTCCAAGTAGTAATGCACTTGCAACAGATTTGGAAGAAGCCTTATCATTGAGTTTAACGTAAATTTCAAGGGTTGGTTTTTGTGGTTGCCACCAAGCTTGAGTTACACCTTCTAAGTGGTTGTTAGAAAGAAGTAACAATTGAGCCTCTCTGATGTTTGGGAAAATCTAAATGTATTCACTAAAGATGTTGATCCATAAATCTAACAACTCTTCATTCATTTTCCCACCATATTTTGGTAAGGTGATTCATGTGTCCAACTAAAACATGGAATTCTAAGGTTTCCTTCTTGAGTATTCATGTAGAGCACTAGTTATTTCTTATGAAAATCTATCTAGAGAATATTACACCTCATCTGAGGAGGAACTTTCACTAGTCATAATGATAAAAGGAGATGAAAAACTCTTAGTCTGAGAGAAATATAGGGTGCCATAAATTATATTAAGCCAAGGGGTAGCAGATGGGATGCTTGAATGCAATGTTGTGCGAGTGGGAGAGTGACCTAGAAAGATCTTAGGATGTTGGTACTGAAAAACAATACCAAGGGATATCTAGGTGGGAGGGTGCTTCTCCAAAGAACTGAATCTGAAATATGCTCCCAAGAGATATTAGGGTGGAGGGTAAGACTTAGAGAATCCAACACTGTGGAATTATGGGTGGAGAACAAAGCCAAAGAACAATAATTTTGAAGGAGCAGGTCTCAAATGACTTCTCCAATATCAAAGGATGAGAGTGGAGACCATTCTAAACTGAAAAACTAGTCACAAGAGGGAAGTGCACTACCTAGAAAAATATTAACCCAAAAAATAGACAATAAATAACAAAAATGAAGAAAACCTTAGAACAAAATGGATTATAAGTTTATTCATTCTGGACAATGGAATTTTATGATTTCATAATGGGTCCACAAATTCCTCACTGTGTGCATGGATATAACTTGAAGGATGAAATAAATATTACACAATGCAACTAACTAATGCATGAAATAACTACTACACAATGTAACTGACTAATGATGCAAGAGAAGTAAATGATTTGTACCTTGTCGAAAATGCATTGTGGTTCGTGGAGGTGACCTCCCTTCAAACCTGCATTTTTCAAAGACAATAATAGGTTAAATGACTGAATAATAACTAAACATGTATGAGCTTGCATTTGAAAAATTGACTGAATAATAATTAAATGGGTATGACACTCTAGAAATTCTAAAGGGGAAATATGACTCATGAATGAGATCCTCTTGGTTTTGAGAATAATTTATTCTCTACTAAACATGACCAACCACGTGAAGGTGGAAGCTCGTTTGGTCCCTCCCCCTCCTCAATTTAGTCTCAATTCCCCATACCCAATCATTCATAACAAGTAGCAAAAAAAGGACTAAAGGAAAATGAAATCAAGAAGGTACATGCATACATAACATGTAAGGTCCAAGCACAACTAGAAAAACAAAAAAATTGACTCAAATATAACAACGTTGGGTATGCATGCAACCCATCAAATTTATGGGACTCAATAAATATACACCCACAAAGAATCTAATAGTGTAATAGGATGTACAAGTGATTTATACTACCTAGGCATGAAATGTTCATTTCCCATTAAATACCAAATGTTGAGCACCCACAATATTCAATTCTAGGCATACATTCATTTGCAAAGCAAAGAGAAAAAAACTATGTAATGGTCTCAATAAGTAGTAGGAAATAACTACCTCCTTTAAGTCTATTTCTCTTTCAAGAGCACTATCCAACCATATAAAAGAAAACATGCATAGGTTTGAACTCTAAATTGCACATTTACTCCATTGACCAAGGCATACAAATTGTTATTCAAGGCTTCAAATTATGGGTAACCTAAACCTTTGACAAAGTATCCCATTCATGCAAACATATTAACCTCATCATGGCATGCAACCAATGCTATCGAGAGCATAGTTCTGCCATGAGTTCTTAAGTGACACACAACCTATCGTATCCATAAACCAAGATACTCATAGTTGAATCAAAGGCAATAACCCATACCATGACTTCATGCCCAAAAAACCACAAAATTTATTAGGAACAATGAGCTGCCAACACTGTTTTCCATGGCTAAATTGGTGTTTGCAAAGGTTGGACAAGGACATACAAAGAGTGAGAAATTTGTGGGATTCTTCACTTAACCATTTTTATAAAAGTTTGTAGCTTACTCTATGAGCATGCCTATGTATATAGTAATGGAGTGGTGGATGAGAGTACTTCAACCTTCCTAGATTATGCACATATATCATAAATTTGATGCCTAAATATACTTTGTTGCAGTCATCATAAACCAAATATGCACTTTTCAAATATTCAAGCATGCATTATGGATTAAATATATGAATGGAATGTATGCCAACATCATATAGTTCATGTATGCCATACAAACTGTTATTCAAGTCTTCAAATTATGGTTGTGTGATTCCCAATGGAGGATGAGGGGATTGTGAAATTCCATGAAAATATTAGGGTATGATTGGGGACGGATATTTTGGAGGAGGGTTGGTATTTTGGAGGTCGAAGGACATGGATGCGATGACTATAGGAAACGGCGTGGTGTAAGTTATAACAAAAAGAGAAAACAATTTTTGCAGACTAATTAATTGGACTGTATGATTACAAGGACACAATTTTGTGGTAGAGGTAAGTTTATAAGATTTTCCTTCTTTAAAGAGTTTATAAATGTTGTGTCTGACATCATATAATGTATTAGGGTGTTGTTTATAGTGGATACCAATAAGTAAGTCAACATAGTTTAGGGGAGAGACATCACATTTGACGATGTATTGGAAAGGTTCAATGGAAAAGGTTATGATACACCATTTATTAACTAGAAGGTGGTGAATATTGTACCTATCCTATATGATAAGGAAAAGGATGAGTTGTGTTAGGAATATGAATACATGCTACAAATGCTTGGGATATGAGGTTTTTCTACCATAGTTGAGGATGATTATGGATAGTTGATATTTTACTTGACAATTCTGAGTTTAAATTGGATTGGAACAAGTACCATTGGTCATGAGGAGTGAGGAAGGGTTTGTTATAGTAGGTTTTAGAGGAGGGACTATTTCTAGTGAAGAAGATGGATTAGGTGATGTAATGTGGCTTGTAAAAACCTGGACAGTTTTGGAGCATTCTAGAAATTGGTCATTAGTGTATAGAGTTTTTGGGATAGACTAGTGTTCCAAGGTATAACAAGTGGAAGAATTATGAAAATATATTTGTGGAAATGACACCAAAAAGGGGGTCATGAAGGTGTACCAAGATTAGGGTTAGGGTTATATTTAGGGTTAGTGATAGTAGAAGGTGGTGAAAACATACCATTGAAAGGAGGATGTGGAGGTGGAGGGTGAGAAAAAAGAGGATGATGGCATATATTAAACTTTATTTCTATAGAAATATAATATAGGAAGGATTGATCTAAAGTGTTTCGCTCAAACAAAGATACTTCATGTTGAAAAATTACTAGCAAACCATAACTAAATTTAAAAATTGGTACCTCTTCAAAATACGTGATTTGGAGTTGAATCTAGAACTTTATACCATGATTTCACCAAAAGTTGTACCGTGATTTCACTACCTCCACACCTCCAAATGGTCATATGTCCATTTTATTGAATCCATCATTGGCTTGTGACTATTTATCTATCTCCCATTCACTCTCTCCATCATTGAGAGTGAATGGGTGACAAAGAAATAGTAATAAAATAATGATGGATTGAATGAAAGGGACATATGACATTTTGGAGGTGTGGATGTAGTGAAATGACAGTACAACTTTTGGGAGGGTAGGAATTAATTATGATTATTATGATATTTTCTTAAAAGGACATGGTTAGTTATTATTCATAGAAGTGTTTCATTAGTACAAATATCATTACTATGTTTTTTACCTGGAGGAGTAGTCGACACCATTGGTTGGATTTTCGTCAGTTCCTCTCCTCTCCGAACACCCTCATCTACATTCTCTACCATTGAAACAAGAAAAGTTATAAGTAAATCATCTGAATGAAATATTTATAATCGTCATATTATACATTTTATTTTAAAGACACACATATTGTGATGGGTCTGTGAACCACTAGTATCATGGGGTTGTTTTCCACCACTGTCAAATGAACCGGTGTTGCTTTCCTACTTAAAACAAATAGACACATTAATTGATGGGTTAAATCAATCGTCAATATATTTGACAATTAATCAACAACTATAATCTTGTCATTTTATTTACCAACTCATTTGAAGGCTCATATTGTGTATGTCCTTTCCTTTGTTGATTTTCCACCACATCTTGAAAGTCAAACTTGAATCCAAGTATCAAGTCTTCTTCAGTGGTAGCAGTGTTGAATGTATCCCCCTGCATCGCATGCCATAAGATCAGGATTTTTTCTTAATGGATGCAATTAGATAAAACTCACAAGATGATATGTATAATATGAATAAAGTATTGGGTACTTACAATTTGAGATTTTAATCTCAAGTAACCACCTTGGTTAATTTTGTGATGCCCGTGTTTTTCTAGTCTTACCTTGGTTTCTTTTGACGTGTCTAGGAGCCTATGAAAAGTTTCAAGTATATTATAAGATATCGCAATTTTTCTGTAGAACTAAAGAAAATTTAGCATATTCAATTCAAAATAGCATATATTACCTTCTAGGTCCAGGTGGTGTCTTCCCTTCGTGTCTCAATGCACTCTCCTTTGCATCCTCCTATATATTCTTCCATTCCCTCTCGGGAATGGCCAGAGGATGAGCATACTTAGGGTTCTTTTTCAATTGAACCCTATATTAATCTCTAACATATTTAAAATATGTACTGGCCCTCGAGGTGATTTTGGTCTTGTTGAATGAATCACCAAATAGGTCGATCATATGGTTTATAAGATTGTTTTTCAAATTTTTATTCTGGGCATTCCACCATGTGCGAATGGTGGGCCCAAAAATCTCTAAAGCCTCGTCGTTCAAGGTCCTATAAAAAATATTGTTTCCTACAAAAAGATATGATAATTAGATTAAAATAATATGAAATATATAGGTTTCAAACAAATGGTAGGAACTATTTAACATATTCAAAAATACCTAGGATTTGTTGTATCTTCAAGGGAACCAAGTTATTGTCCACCAAAAAGCTAATGGAGAGTGTTCCCAAGCTTTGAACATGTGATTCCCCGGGATAACAATGTTATGGTTGTGCAAAACCAATATCCTCATGAGATTTTCCTCGTAGACCATCACGTGCATGGTCTAGCATGTGCGGTGGGGGCATCTCATAGGCTCCAAAAGTTCCAGTCCTCTAAGCCATAGACAGAGAGGAAAATAACCTCGTAGTTATGTGGTTCATGCTAGGACGTTGTGGGGTTTGTGTATCACTTCCACCAGCACCGTCCCCATGACCAGGTTGTCTCGTTGGATCCAAAAATACCTATAGAAGGAAAATGTTAGAGTATTGCTCATATAACGGTATGAGACAACATTTCATAAATCGATATATGTCAGAAATAGTCTTCTTCTTTTTTTTTTCTCCTTACCCCAAATTTTTTTATATCCTTCCTTAAA
The DNA here is from genome assembly GCA_900067695.1 of Picea abies. NCBI lineage: Eukaryota > Viridiplantae > Streptophyta > Pinopsida > Pinales > Pinaceae > Picea > Picea abies. The sequence continues at coordinate 9,823 of CBVK0101089578.1, forward strand.
ATTTTCATTCTTTCTTTTCCCTCCTCTGTAAGTGGCTTAGACCTATCCAATTCAATGAATTCCTTATTTTCCTTTCTCAAGGCCTTTCGAATTGTTTCCATTGGGTTGATGAAATCATATATTTTATCCCACACATCATCATGCTCCGACGGTGTTCTCTTCTACATCAACAAATAAACATTTTAATTCAATTATTGTAAGCACTAATTGATATGAAAATCATTGTTATACCTTCTATGATCTAGCTGGTGCCTTCCCACGATCACCCTACCACATTATAATATGCATGAGATTTTATAATGCTAGAAAATAATCTAAGAATCATGATCTATTAAAATGTATGTTAAATATATAAAAAGGAAAAAATTAATTACATGTTTGGTATACTGGTAGAACATATTTATCCCCATAATAGTAGTGCTTCCATCGATTCGATTCAAATCATAATTGACCAAAAACTCTTCCCCTGTGGTTATTATTCTCATTGCACATACGAATATTCAATTTCCTTCACACCGCTCAAATATACAATTAGGTTTATTCCTTGTTGTCCCGGGTCTTGTACTGTTAATAAGCCCTGCAATATTCACCGACGCCTTTGTCCTTCCATCAATATACACCATCTCTTATTTATTGTGATTCTTGTCTTTTAGTTGTATGTAATTTGCAGTTGTTGCATATCTCTGCATACTTGGCATATATTGAACCAGCATCAACCAATATACATAGTTGTAGCATGGTCTGACATACTCCATCAACTCAAAAAGTTCTCCATTTTTCACCTTTATGTCATGCATGGAGAATAGACCCAAACCATGTATGGACGACGAAGCAATGCGATAAATCCTCTAATTAACATTGAATTCAGTGTCTAATTGAGGAAGTTCATTGGGTACACATCGTATCACTAGATGTTTGTACCTCAAAGGAACCCCAATGTCACCTAAGCTCTCATTGTCATAAGAACATGAACCTCCTTTAGCAAGAAAAAATTCCATGTGCCTACGAAATTTGTTTTTGACCTTTTAACCTCTAGTTGATCTCTCCTTGTTACATGTGTTGGACGTAACACTTTCCCCCCTCCCTCCAGAAATTCCCTCGCTCGAGGATGATAGGTATGACAAGTAACTATTCGGTTGTACCTAAACTCCATCGAATGAGAAAAAGTAG
>CBVK0101089590.1:0-11365 GCA_900067695.1 Picea abies
CATGCACCTCCAGTGCAACTTGCATATACTCTTGTGCTTCCATTAGTTTCAGACATCAGAGATGATTCCATACACTCAGATTTTGTACATGGAAATAAGAAGGAAGTATAGCCAAATAAGAAGCCAGCGTTGAAGCTTCAGCAGATGCCAAAGAAGGAACAATTCACACTTCAGGCAACAGGTATCCCTATAGGGAATCCATTGGATTCGAGGAGGACTCGATCTTAGCATAAGGAGCCTTCTCATGTACTTTCAACTTCAACACCTATGATGCCCATGCATTGCTATATGGTTCAATATACTGATCCGCAAACCTACAATAAGGCTGTGGGAGATACATTATGGAAAGAAGCCATGTAGGAGGATCATCACTCCCTCCTAGAGAATAATACTTGGCATTTGGTTCCACTTCCACTAGAAAGGAATATTTTCAAGTGCATATGGGTCCACAAGATCAATAGGTACAAGGCCCGACAGGTTTCCAAAGGACTTCATCAAATCCATAAATATTTCTACATCTTCACGAAGACTTTTAGTGAGTAGAAGTTTCAGACTTTGCGATATTGTCTTGCATTGAAGAACAAAGTTTCCTAGCAGCTACCATTTTCTTATTTTGATACATTATCTTTTGAGGGGGTTTTTTTCCCATGTGGTTTTCCCTCTTTCCTCATTTTTATTCAGTGTTCATCATTTTCATTGTACATGAGTACCTAATATGGCCTAGTAGCCGAGACTCAATTTTTACTCCATAGTGATGTTCAGTGGGGGTGTTGGAGAAATTTCTATTTTTGGCACACTAGTTTAGTGGGAATTAACTAACTAATTCTATTTTATACTTTCTAATCTTATACCATCATTACTATGCATGCATTCCTAATTATAGAACATCATTGCCTATATGAGTGAAGATCACTCACTCATTACTTAGATCATAATATACATTGATTCTCATTCTTCATATGGTATATATCCTCCTTTTCTTGATAATATTTGTTTGTGTATGCTTCAGCTACGTCTCCTGTCTAGGTTTCCATGAAACAATGAATTTCCCGTGTTGTTTCTTTAGTTCAATCTTCAAACGCCAGTAAGAGATTGAAAATTGATATTCCCCAACCTGTGAAAGACAAAGGAAAAGCAATTGCCTCCCCTTCTTCTCCCTCGCTTGATTCCTCTAAATATATGTCTTCATGCCTTCATTTAAAGGATGAATTATCCCATGTGATTAGCGAGATACATCCCCAAGGGTCCAATCAACCACATGCTACTTTCAAAAAGTCTAAGGGAAATAGCAGTGAAAAAAGGAAAATTGCCTCACAAAGTGGAAAATATGGTTTTTAATTATGTTTTATGTGATTCGGTTTATGAGGAAAATGTTTAATGGTTTTCATCATATTTTGGACAACAAGCCCTATTTTTTATATTTTGTGGATAATGTGGATATATATTCTTTTTGGATACGATATAAATTATTGCTAATATTTAAATATCCAGTTTAAAATATATTCAAGGGAGTCACAAGGGGTCCCACCTACTTAGTTAAATCAACTTAACTAAAGAAAGTAGTTGAACTACTTCAACTTATTGGGAAAGAATAAAATCTCAATGAGAAGAAGAGACAAAGGGAGAAAAATAGAAGGAGAACTACAATACTCAGGTTTTCTCTCCAATTATTTGAGACTGTTTCAATTTTCATTCACTTCTTACTTACTTGAAAGCCTAATCCTCTTGATGCCAACAAGGTATTATTGAAGGCAACGTGATTCAAAGCCAAATTATATCTTTCAACAACTTGTTTTAAAGGTGTTTAACTCATTCTTGATAGTCTGTGTACTCTTGTTTGTTATGAATTGATTTTCATAGCTGATAAAGAATATTTTGCAGAGACAAGTGGTAGCATGTTGTGGCAACCTGATTCAAGTCATTAGATTTAAGTTTTATTTCAACGTCAAGGTATTTTTGTATGGTCCCATCGGAGATCTCTAAATTTGACTTTGGTCCCTACCCTCGCAGGGGTTTTTAAAAGAGGCATACAATTTTTTGTATCTCAGAATTGAATAAAATCAATTATTATCCTGTCTCATATTTATGTTTATTGACTTGGTTCTTCATTTTCATTTATGTCTCCATTTCTATTTTTGTAAAATATGTATACACATAGCTTGTATAAATTTTAGTTGATTTATGTTGTTTCACATATAATTTTTAAAATCAACCTAGATCCTCTGTAATTAATACTCGTGGATTGGGTAAATGTTTTGAGGCTATAAACCCCGGGTAACATTCCCAACTATCGTTTCCTAGATAGACAAGATTTGAAAATGATTGAGTAAGGTATTTCATACATTTTCCTCAACACCCCGAAGTCACAAACTTTAGTCAACTCTCGCGTTGACCACTCTGGTGAAAAAGAGTCTAAAATAGGTAAATTTACCTGAAGGTCGAAGCCCTGAAGTCACGAACTCCCTTCGACCATTGGATCAGAGGAAGAATAGGAAATTGTGTCAACCGTTGATCTATTCAAAGAACACCAAGGAATAAGGTGGTCAACTCTATCCTTGACCTACTTTGGTGATGAACAACTCAGATAAACAAAGAACTCCCTAACCCCGAAGTTACGAAATAAATGAAGGTCATAGGATCAAGACAGTTGAAAATCTACGGTGGTATATCTATTTGAAAATTCAGAAATAATCGAAGGATGGTATAAAAAGTGCCAAAATTCTTGAATCCATGAATTACCAAAGCCATGAAGAAATACATGTGGCAAAAGACAAATGTGACATGTGACCCAATCGGCTAGTGACAAGTATCAAGGTATAGTTGGCATATTGGGTATATGAAAGTCACAAATAAAAGTGACATGTGGCAACCACTCAGCCAGTGCCATGTCAATAATGACATCAGCTACCACGTCACTCCAGGACTACATCTTCTGGGAATGTCCAGCTTCTCCTACTAGAAAAAATACCTAAAGCGTCAAAGGCCGAAGTCACGAGTAAACATTTTCTCATTGATCTAAGATCCTACAGAATATTTCTATACCATCTGATCAAGTACAGTGGAAGGATAGAGTAAGCATGGATCACAAATTAATGCTAACAATTGATGTACTTCGGGAGCGTTCTTGATCGTTGATCAAGAATAATGGAAGGATAGCTAAACAGAGGTGTTAACTGAGAGTAAGAATTCACCTCCATTCTATGACTTATTCACTAAGTAAAACGTAGGAGGGATTGAACTACTTCATAGTTCAAGTAGCCCGAAATTCTAGAGTCATGAATAGCCAAATACATGAAGAGAGATATCTCCTTTGTTCCTAATCCCATGATCTTAGCTCATAGAAATGTGAAGGTTACTAAGCAAGGAAGGGTTGATACGCACTCCAGTGGAATTTTCTATGGAAGAGTTGGAAGACTGAAAATGACAGAGTCTTGAAACACTGAAGTCCTGAAGAGAATGAGAATCGTCCAATAAACTATAGATTAAGTCCTGGCCATCAATTTTTTTGAAGCCTCTAGACAAGCCAGGATCGTCCATCTGACAGAAGATTAAATATTGATTGTTTGATCTACTAGTAAATACAATATACGCACTTCGGCGAAATGTATTCCAGGATGATTGAATGACTGCAAGGACTGGAAGTCTCGAAGGAAGAAGTACTAGAGAAAATGGTTCCAACACCGTTCATGTGACAAAGGTAAAGAATCTAAAGGGGATAGAAGTAAATAATCCCTCGAACGTTTGAATGCAGTCCCATGTAGAAGGATAGGAGTGGAAGAAGAAAGCGCTAATAAAACAATTCCTGAAATGGATAAGCTTGTGGTTTCGAGCTCACGGTCACACAGATTTTGGCTTGAAGGGAGTGCCTATTGATTAAGACTTGAATTCACAACAATTCGAGATCATAGTGGAAGGATAGCTAAACAGAGGTGTTAAATGAAAGCAAGAATTCACCTCCATTCTATGACTTATTCATTAAGTAAAACGTAGGAGGGATTGAACTACTTCATAGTTCAAGTAGCCTGAAATCCTAGAGTCATGAATAGCCAAATACATGAAGAGCGATATCTCCTTTGTGCCTAATCCCATGATCTTATCTCATAGAAATGTGAAGGTTATTAAGCAAGGAAGGGTTGATACGCACTCAAGTGGAATTTTCTATGGAAGAGTTGGAAGACTGAAAAGGACAGAGTCTTGAAACGTCGAAGTCCCGAAGAGAATGAGAATTGTCCAATAAACTATAGATTAAGTCCTGACCATCAATTTTTTTGAAGCCTCTAGACAAGCTAGGATCATCCATCTAACAGAAGATTAAATATTGATTGTTTGATCTACTAGTAAATACAATATACGCACTTCGATGAAATGTATTCCAGGATGATTGAATGACTGCAAGGACTGGAAGTCTTGAAGTAAGAAGTACTAGAGAAAATGGTTCCAACATCGTTCATGTGACAAAGGTAAAGAATCTAAAGGGGATAGAAGTAAATAATCCCTCGAACGTTTGAATGCAGTCCCATGTAGAAGGATAGGAGTGGAAGAAGAAAGCGCTAATAAAACAATTCCTGAAATGGATAAGCTTGTGGTTTCGAGCTCACGGTCACACGTATTTTGGCTTGAAGGGAGTGCCTATTGATTAAGACTTGAATTCACAACAATTTGAGATCTGTAGACTAATGAACCAATATAGAGTCATTATTAAAAAAGAGTTAAATCATGAGCATTATGGATAAATAATAAAAAGGAAAAATATATTATGTAAAGCTTACTATTACCATTTAAATGAAGAGGTGCAATGGTTGAAATAAGAGACACAATGCTTCAAATCTCACACCATTTAGAAGACTATATAAACAAGAAAGAATGGTGAGAATAAGGTGTCTTTGCAGTCCAAATTAGAAGATAAAAAACAAAAGCAGAGTCTAGGAAGAGAAATCAATGATGCTTATGCAATGAGGGTGGAAGGGAGGAGCAAGGAAGGATTCACATCCTTTACTAAGTAAAGTGTAAACAAAATGGAGTTGGTTCTTCCTAGGGTTGGTTCCCTAAAGACAATGGATTTTGTGCTTCCTAGGGTTGGTACCCTAAAGACAAGGGAGTTGGTGCTTCCTAGGGTTGGTTCCCTAAAGACAAGGGATTTGGTGCTTCCTAGGGTTGGTTCCCTAAAGACAAGGTAGTTGGTTCTTCCTAGGGTTTGTGCCTTAAATAAGGGTATTTGTATCTCCTAGAGTTGGTTCTCTAAAAAGGATTGATGTCCTTCACAATCTCACATTATTTATAAACCTTGTAAATTTTTTTAATTATATTTATAATTGATTTTAAAATACAAGTCCATTGTTGATATATTGAGGTGGTTAATAAAATAAAATTACTAATTGTTTAAAAAGGTATCATTGATTCACCCCCCCTCTCAATATTCCAACATTAACCTTGTAGGTTGAGGTGGTTTATAAGAAGGAACAATATTTTCTTGATAGATATTAGGGGTGGTCCTTCTAGTAGACATAGCCATATTTTTACTTTCAACATTTCTCGCCACCCTGAATGCATTCTCTAATTATTTGGGTTCCCAAAGGTGAACCTCATGTTGAATTTTTTCCTTTAAAGTTCATATCAAGGAATCAATAAAGTTCTCATTTGGAATATATGTTACCTTTATATTCAATCTTTGGAAGTTCTCAATGTGCTCCGCAACTGAACCCTTTTTCTTGATATTTATCAATTGGTTGAAGAAGCTATTGCTCCTTATATCCTCATAGTGTGCTATCATTTCATCCGTGAAAATTTTCCAAGTGACAAGTGATTTGTGAGAACAAAGGCATCGATACCACACAAAATTATTAGGTTCTAAATATAAGTACACATTTTGTACCTTTTTTGTTTGAGGCACACCATGTAGATCAAAGAACTACTCCATTTGGAGTATCCATGTGATTGGATCCTTTCCATAAAACTTTCTCATATCTATCTTAGGAAAGTGGTTGGTCTTCAACCCAAAGATGGAGTTTCTCCAGTCTTGATTCATCTTCCTTGTGTCCTCATCATGAATTTCTTGGGATACATTGTCACTTTCAAGTGGCCTCTCTTTTAGCAACTTTTTCAACCCTTCCATGATCTTGTCTTTTAAGCCATCCATCTTAGTATCCATCATCGCTTCCATATTAGCTTCAATTGAATCCATCATCCTTTGTAGTTCATTTTTTTTTACTTCCTTATTTTGTAAATCATCTATGTCCTTGCACATTTCTTCACCTTCATCAAAAGTCCAAGTAGGATTGTCTAAGGGATTATTTGGTGTAGAATATTTCTTTTTTGGTGGCATGTTGGCCAAGTATCACTGCAATGTAGGAATTCCTAATTGTCTTAGGCAGAGGTCGTCACAGACAAGGGAGTGTCAGGTGCTATAGTTCTCTGATATATGTGTGGGGTCCAACAATAGTACTTAGCCCAATATCTCAGGGGACTAACTAAGTAGGCGTGAGCATGCCCTTTGTCGCACTATCTGACTACCCATGTACTAGAGAGTGATCTCCCCAAGTGTTGTTCTCAGTGTACTATAGCAACAAAATGGCCAAATGGTTTACTCGATTGGCCTTGGGATTCTAGGGGGTCTCACAATATACGTCGGGTATGTGGGAGCTCAAATCTATAGTATTGGTATCTAATGCGCAATCATTCGAAGGGGGCCTTCCAATATACTCTATGTATGTGTAAGAACCACACAGTCCCCAGGTTGTACCGCTGATGAGTAACCACAACTCCTATGTTTAAAGATGTCATAATATGTTTGTACCTAAAAAACCATAAGATTATCCCAAATTTATGTGATATTCATTTTATCCCACTTTATTCCACTTTTTTAATCAGCCCAATTGGATCTTCTAGTCAAAAGATATGCAATTTTCCAAAAAAACAATGCACCTTTTAAAACCTTGATTTGGAGACTATTCTACTAGCTAGCCTTTCTTTTTCTTTAGCTTTGTAATTTCGGCCCTTCTAAGTCTAAAATTTCTACCTGAGGTATCCTAATGTGTATTATTTCCAACTCCATAGGTTATACCAATATTGGATACTCCAATAGAATTTTATGATAACTTTCCCAAGAAGTGTCGATGTTGTTCCCTTTTAGGAGAGAAAACTTGTACAGATGACCATGTGTCACTGACTTCACTTCAGAACTTGAAAATTGTACCAATACAAATTCGGTCCGTAACCTAACCAATGGAATATGTATCACTCAATTTGGAGGTCTATAACTTCATATATAACAGTTTTACCAAGCACGCTTGTTTGAGACTAAAATATGGACCAACCAAAAACCTTAATTTCCTCAGGGAATAAATTTCATAGTACCATGAATCAAGGGCTGAAATTTGTACACAAGATACATCACTACTATTCCTTCATACTATAAATATTTCAGAACCTGAAACCAAGACGAAACAAATTGGGAGAGAAAAGTCCAAGAAGACTTGTTTCAGACTAGTTTCAAGACTAGTCAAAAACCCTAACTTCAGTAGAATGTATCTCCAAAAATATAACGAAACAAGATATAAAATTTGGACCCAAGTTATCTATATATTTATCCTATACACCATAGAAATTCTGTATCCTTAAACCTTTCATAAAAAGAAATTGTAGCGAAAATTCCAGGAAGACTTGTTTTGGAGAAGCTAGTCCTGAGGATTGTCTAGCTTTGATACCAAATGTTAAGAACCAAATATCAAAATAGTACAAAAACATCATAATAAGTACTCAATGCCTTGAAAAATAGAGAAATTCATATAATAAACCTCTTCAAGGGGGAAACCTCCTTATACATCATATGAATTCACAATTACAAGATGATTCCAAATGAAAAGGTCTCCTTGGTATATATAGGAGACTAAGAGGTACAATTACATCTAATGGACCCATGGAGACATAAATAAAATAACAATACTAATGTAATATGCCCAAATTAAGGGGTAATGTGCAACAAATTAGGGATTAAAAAAAACATAATATCATCATAAAAACAATATAAAATTTATCTATTAATAGTTAACCAATTGGCTACATACAAAGGATAAACCTCCAAACCATAGGTGATGTTGTTCATTTTCTCTCAACAACAAGCCACCCCCAAGATAAGGTTATGAGTCCATGTGGATATCTAGACCTCATGTCTATCCACTCTCTACACATAATAGCCCCAAACCTAGGCTCTAATCCAAAAATAGTTCCAATCCACCAATATTTCTTCCCTAGAAAATACACAACCCAAGGAATGCACCCCCTTCACTTCTCTCAATTCATCAAACTGTACTATTCATTTATCAGGTTTTCCAATGCAATCAATTGGATAGGAATATCTCAAATAAGGAGTCTAAGAACTCTCATCTCCTTCACAAGTGCTCACAAGGCTCTTGAGTAATTTCCTCAACGAGAATATACACTACAGGATAATAACCCATTTTATAGGTACACAAGCCACATTTTCAGCATAACCAATGCCAAATAATGGATTCCTCCAAGCACAACATGGCTAGTGATATTCCCAAAACTAAATTCTCTTCTTGTTTCCTAAAATGTGCATGTAAAAACTATCCTCCTCTTCCATACGAATTAACTTTTTCTTCCTTTATTTCTTGACTCTCACTCTTCCTAAAGATTATTGTACTTCAGCCATATGATCCCAATAAATCTAGGATCTGACTCCTCACACCCACCCTCTTACATGAATTTTAATATTGGCTTTGGTAACACTCAACAACAAATTAGAAGGCTATACACAATGATAATAAAATCCAGGAATGTGGGTTGGATTAATACCCATGCATAAAATCCCCCTTGGACCCCTCTCCCTTGTGGAATCATAACCCCCAATCATTTTCATCACTCTCATATTGTAGCCATTGATTTCTATTTTATTAATTATTTTAATGTACACAATATAAAATTTGGCCCCCAACCACATTAAATCAATACGATCTCTTTTCCCTAAACATATGGACTCACCAGCCTAAATGGCATTTATACAATTACATTATAATTTGCAAGGATTAAAACTGGGGATGTTACATCCCTTCTTCTTTCATCACTTTTGGATATGTATTTCACATGAGTTGAGGGCCAACCCACACATGTGGGGTTTATGACATCCATGGGAGTTTTTTGGGTGATAATTTGACTTGGAGATGGATATCCCTTGCCATGTGGAGTATCTTTCCATGACTTGATATCTTGGTCATACCTTGGAGATTCCTTTTGAGCATTCCTTAAAACAAGTATGAGGCGACTGTCCAATTTTGAGGTCCTTATCCATATTTTCATGAGGTTGTTCCACTTGGAGGAGAGGAATGTTGAATATTTTCTTTCTTGGGAGGTTATTTCACCATGTTTTGAGGCTTCCACATCGCTCTTATTTTGGAAAATTGGGATAGGAGAGAAAAGCATCCCCATTCTTTGTGGGATGTTCCTCTCTCACAAGGGTTTTATGTTCATGTGGAATCATTGGATTATGTATTGACATAGTCTTCTTCTTTGTGTGGATTTAAAGTCTCCTTTGTTAGGCTCCTAGGATAATTTTATGGAAAAATAATTAATAAATAATGAGAAGGATGTAGAAGCCTCCTCTAGAAATAAAGGTTCCCTTCTCATTCCAAATCATTGTGAATTGTTGGATAATTTGTGTAGAGCATGGTTATTTTCAGGACTCAAACTAAATTTTTTTCTAAAATTTAGTTTAGTATTTCTTTTAATGATTTTCTTATACTTGGAATAAACCAGGTGTTATAACCCTAAATTGCACCATACATTCATAACTGGCATTTGGCCCTCTTACTTGCTATTTTTTCCAAGCCATCACTGAGCAACTCTTCTTACAAACCCTATTTTTGAAGATGTACGTGTCCTACACTACTACTGCCCATGTGTGCATGCTTGCTACAACACTACATCTCGCGTATGTATGCTAGTTGCACCATTACAGCCTGCGTATACCCACAAAAGTTGCAAAAATTAAAAAGTTGCAAGGAATTCGCTGAGATTAGGGGCTATTGGGTAGTTTTCCAACTATCCCACCGCCTATAGCCCATCACCCAATCGAATAACCATACTTTTTTCATTTAAAATGAGGTGTTAGGGTCTCATTCCATACATAAGAATAAGAACAGTGAAACTCTGCCCATTTCACATCCCCTCCTTGAGAACAGTGAAACTCTGCCCATTTCACATCCCCTCCTTGCCCCAAGAATTGCAACCACCTTATGATATTTCCATCTGAATTTCCCATTCTTGCCTTTTTCCTCAATCATAAGCCTATGCCATTTCCTTAGAAGAAGTGTGAGAGGAGAAAGATATGTGGAAGCACATTTGGAGCTTGGTGAAGAGGAGCCTTGACCAGGTTCGCGAAGCAGTTGCTGATCTCATTGTAACTAAACTTTGTGATATCAATAAAAGGAATACTTTTTATGTCCCTAAATATGATGTGTTCAATATTTATGTTTGATTTATGTTTTATACTCACATCTAACCCACTAATTCATATATGAGATGCATGTTCGTAGTTTATTTTTTTCTTTTTTTGAATGCAGGTCGGCCTTGGGAGGAGACTTGTAGTCGAGGAGCAATCAAACGCAAAAAGATCGACACCAGATGCGGAGTTTAAGGTAGAGTTACCAAATCTTTTCACTTTGTATTTCTTGTATGAATGCCAGGTATATTCGGGGTATTCTAAAGAGTATGAGACTTTTAGACATTTAGATATGCCTACATGTTGAACCTTAGTGTAGTCCATAGGGGGGTGTTCTTGCTATAGCACCAGGAATAAACTGTAACAACATAATAATGATAACAACAAAATAATATCAGCAGCAGCAGAGAATAATGATAACAACAATAGCAGAATAATTATAACCACAACATAATACATACCTCCACCTGCAGGTTGGTTTATCTATTCCCTTTTCTATCTGATCATGTTCTTTTTCTTGTCCAAACTAAATATTAACCTCCTATCCAGCTAGGAATAACCTCTCTGGCTCCTTAGCTCCAGAAATCCTTGTGGTTTCTTGGACCCCGAGCCCAAAATTCTCAGCAACAGTAGTGCCCTGTGAGAGCTCCCCAAAACGATTCCTCCAATTTCCTCGTCCTCCTCTCCCTTTCAACAATTCAAAAATCCTCAAACAGAAATAAGATCCATCTTCCAAGTCCTCCCCTTCTTCCTTATCCTCCTCTCTCAATTCCCCCTCATTAATTCCCAACAACCTTATCCCCCCATTAATTCCCAACAACCTTATCCCCCTATTAATTCCCCATAATCCTTATCCCCCCATTAATTACTTCACCCACCTTTTAATAATAAAATAATAAGAGACTCATT
>CBVK0101089591.1:0-10654 GCA_900067695.1 Picea abies
AGGAAGTGTGCCCCTTCTCTTCTCAACAGTCCCTCAGCTACCCCACTTCCCTTCCAAGGCTTCAGCAATAGGCCGGACCAAAAGTCTCAGAGCACTGTAGTTGCAGTTTATCACCTTCAGGAAATCAATTCTCAACAATTCTCTCGCTTAGATAATTTCTCATGGGCCTAACAACCCACCTCTTCAATCCCTCTCCCAAGCTAACCAGGTACACCAACAGGAAATGGTTATGGAAACAGGCTCAAATACCGTGAAATGAATGTCTGAAGGATAACTGACTGCATGCGTGAAAAATGGTCATGGAATCACTGACTGGATGAATGAATGATGGAAGGAATCATGGGAGAGATTATTGTAAGAATGATGGTGAAGATTTTGAAAATGAGCTAAGTCTCCACGCTATGTATGCATGTCCCCAACTTGACACTTGTCATGTTGGGAGATACTTTGGTCCACTTGTCCCCAACTTTATAACTTAGGATAAAATAATTATCCATACTTTATGTTTTAAGAAATATTAATATAATATTCCTTTTTGGCTTAAGCTCTTTAGCTTAACCCTTTCCCTTAACGTCTGGCCCTCCCTTTCCCTAACCAGTGAAGTTTAGTCCCCCATCTCTTTTATCGTGGTCGATCTACAAGAAACGATGTATTTTATATTAGTCGTGAGACATATACAAAATAGGCACACTGGCCTTTAACATCTAGATGCACTAGCCTAATTCCAAAACATAAGAATTCTAGCTTATATTAATTGGCTCACCAACCTATAACACATATCATATACACAAGATTCACTGACCTCCATACTGTGTGCACTTTAGTTAATGCATGTGGTATACGGGAATGTGCACACTACATCATTTTACTGCGCAGTACATGTGCGCACTATGCCATGAAAGGTGCCTTACAAAATGATGTCAAAACAGCTCACCAGCTTAAGTATGCTTACATTACAATTACAATTGGGTTCAGGTGAGGGATATTACATCTTTCTTAGTTTTCTTCTTGGTGCATTAAATATTTGTAGTGGTGATTCAAGACTTCTACTAGATTTCAAGATCAATCTATTTGAGTAACTTAACTACTTGGAGAGAAGATGTTTTAGGGTTTTTTCATTCATTCTTCTCTTGTTAACTTGGGTAAGTATTTAATCCATTTCTTTGTTTTTCCTCGTGGTTCCTTGGTAAGGGGTTTGAATGTTTTATTCAAGTTATAGTTAATCTTGTTGGTGAAGGTTTTTATCCTTTGAGGAGTCCCTTCATGTAGATCCTTGGTCCACTTATCTTATCTTGATTAGGTTGGAGATTATTATTCATTTATGGTTCTAATATCTTACCTTAGTCCTTGAGATTGAATAGATCAATTCTTAGCGGGTTGTACTTCCTGACCCCATAAGCCCTATATCCAACAACCAACCAAAAACCCCTAAAAATAAGAAATTTTTATTCTTTATTGTTTAATAAAAAATATAATAGTGAAAATCAAAGAAAATTATTGATTTAGACTTCATTTATTGTCTAGTGTAAAGTTAACAGATTGTTTCATTTCCTAGACATATTATTCCTAGGGTTTATTATTAATTTTTAATATTTAACCCTAAGGAGGAAAATCAACCCTATTTTGTTGAGATTGAATGTGTTATCTAACATTTGTTTTGTTGATTTAAGGTGATTCTCAAATATGGAAATTAAACTGCAACATAATAAATCAGATTTGATGAAACTCTAAGGATATGGTTTGGTGCTTCATGGTGTTTTCTTTCTCATTCTTAGACTTTATTTCATTTTTAGATTGTTTATTAAGATTACATTACATATCTAGATGTGATGTTAATCTCAATGTGATTTTAATTGCTTATTATTTGCTTAGAGGTTTTATTTGGTGAATTCCAAGTGCTTATTTGTGAAACCCTAGGGGGATTCACCATACATTTACAAGTTATTACTTAGTTAATGTTTATGTATGTTTAGAACTTGTCTCAATCACTTGTTGGTTTATTATTAAATATCTATTTACCAATTATTTTTAGACTTGAATGCTAATTTGAAGTTGTTAATGTTGTTTATCTTACATATCATATTTGACACACACATCCACTAGCTCCTAACCTTTCTTTGAAGTGAATATAAATGTGATTCATGCAATTTCTTCTAGTTGAATATAATTAGATAATTATAATTGTTGATTGGAATCCTAATGCATTGTCTTGTTATATATCTTGTGGATTCCTTAAAGTAAATCATATGATTGCATGGTTTTGTTTCACTTAAATAGGCTTACTTTTCATGATTTGGGATACCCCCCATGGCTTCTAGAAGTTGGAATAAATTGTAGGAGAAAGTGTACTAAGGTGACAATGATGCACTTCCCATTCTATTTTCCCAAAATATCCCTTGTGTTGATAAGGGTACTAATTCATGCAGTAACATACTCTATTGGACCTCTTCTTAGAATCAAAATCAAAATTGAAATTCAAAAGAAAAAATAATTTAAATCTAATTAAGGGCATTGAGTTTGTAATATATGTGATTCAACATATCAACTACATAGTTTTCAACATCTCAACTACATAGTTTCCTAGTTTGTGTTAGTTTTCCTAGGATGTAATGTTTTGGAGAGGTTTTTCTAATCGAATTGGGATGTTAATGGAGCAAAGGGAGTTTCTCTACTTAAATGGGTTGTTATTTGGTGCAAAAAGTCCTAAGTAACTAGAGAGAGACACAAACATGAGTTTCAAGTGGTTTATGAAGGTCAAAATATGTGACAAATGGTAAAATACCAAATTTTAGGATAAGGGGTTCCTTCCATGTGACCAACCATAAATTGGTAGGAAAAAATCACACAATTTAACTATATAAGGGGCACATAAAGGAGAAAGTTCAATACATGTGAATAATCATGAGGATGAGAAGGAGGAACTTTGTGTTTCTCTAAGGAAGGTATATCATAACTATTATACAATGCAAATTCTATAAAATGATATTTGGGGGGATATGTATATGGCCAATATGAAGTGAAAATTTTGTAAACTATAATGTGTATTATACTTCTATTGATATGTAATGCCCATTTTTTTTCTTAGATGGGTAAATGTGTATGTGATAATATAGATATGTACTTCACACTTATGATCTATTGAGATGAGACATTGGATGATAAGAGACATTATGATTTTTATGGCTTAATTATGTTTAGTTATACATATGTAGCCTTGATTTTGATGTATATGTGAATGAATTGTAATTTGTATACTATTTTCTTGCACATGTGACACGATGGTTTGGATTATGATTTGTTATAACTATGATTTTGTGATGAATAAATTATAATATGTGGATTGTTTCCATGCATAATTGATATGCTTATCTAAATTGTGTTGCAATCTATGTAATAATTAATGTTCAATAATAATTGCTTTATTGTTAATGTATAAATGGGACATTGAATTTAAATGTTATTTTAATTGAGATGATATAATATGTATCTAACATAAGTTAATTGTTATGTGGTATGCAATGAGAAAAACATGATTGGAAAACACTTTTAGGCTAGAGGAATATCAGTGATGTGTACCTTATGGGATCCCATACTCACAAAATATTACCAACAAGATTTATAATTATGGGTTGAGGATAGAGTAAAACTCTCACCAAAAGTATACTAGTTACTCTAAAGTTGTATGTACTTCTTGGGGCCTCGTATCCTTTCATATGCTTGAAATTATAGAGTATTGGAAGATGATGGAATTTGAATAGAGCCTTGAAGTAGTGTTGTGAATTCTGAAACTATGTAGTCACCCATGTAATGAGTTGTAAAATCATCCCATGACAAGTCACATATAAAGACTAATCTCAACAAAGAGACATGTTCCATGGTGAGTGGGATCATTCAAGCACCATGGACTGAAAGTTGGGGGCTATGAATTATCAAGAATGGATGAAAATTAGTTGGAAGATTGTGTTTTATTGCTTGGTTACACTCCTCATATCAGTGCTATTTATCATATGTGATTTGTTTTTTGTTTGTTGCACAAGAATTCTACATTATGAAGAGCATATAGTCCAATATTGTTTGATTGTTCATTATTAGTACATTTCAGAGCATACATGGGATGTGATAGATTCAAGGTGTGTCCTCACATGTACACTATTAAATAAGTGATATTTGTATAATTGTTAGGTGGAAAATTGTATGATTGAATGGGGTAAATGTGCAATTACCAAGTAAATGCAATACTACTTTTTAATAAATATCCTAGATAAAAACATCCTACATAATAATATAATAACATGAAGATTGTTTCCATCCACATGTGACATTATGGTTTTGGTTATGGTTGAGTATAATTATGATGCTTGATGAATGAATTAAAATGTGTGGGTTGTTTCCATGCACAATTGATATTCTTATCTAAAATTATGGTGTAGATCATATAGAAATTAATGTTGAATAATTGTATTATTGTGAATGGATAATGGGACGTGAAATTTTGATGCTACTCTACATGATATTATTTACTTTGAATTTGATACAAGTTTTGTTATCACACTAAATTGCCTTGGGTTTTTAGTTTGTTTTTATCCTTTTTTAAGCCTTAGATTTTAATTTTTTAAGTTTCATCCCTTTAAAGTTTATGTTTGTTAGGACCCCTTAGATAAATAAAGTTTTGAGTCTTAACTCATGTTTGATCCTCAAATTGATTTTTGGACTTAGAACGATTTTAGTTCATGATTTGAATTTTGTTCCCCTTCATGATTTGTCACTAGGATCGATCCCTCCCATGACTAGACTGATATGACACACCTTTCTCCTCATTCATGGCCTCGTAGGCATGCCTTGTTGTCCTTGCTTACCAGTCCAATCATTTTTTAAATTGGAGCTCTACCCACTCATCAGGCGGTTCCGTAGCGCCTTTCCCTTCCATCATGTTTTCCACCGGGAGTTATGATTACCACGACTGATGTCATGTTCCTTGTTTTCAGTGCCAGGAATTGGTTAAAGATACCTCCAAGATCTTGTATTTACGAGCCCTAATAATGGTTTGTGATTTGAAAATTCAAGAAGGCTGCGCTTCTCAAACTCGCAATTCTGACCAGGCGACAGCGGTGCGACCAAATCTGATGTTGAGGTAGATTCAAGGGTCAAAATGTTTGTGACTTCATCCTAATATTTCGTTGAAGATTCAAATAGGTGTTTACTCCACAGGTATCCCGTGTTGCCTCCTTTGCACATTAATTTTCACAAAGAATTAGCACTCAAGTTTTGGTTTATCGGGCTTTCACAGTTGTAATGGACTCATCTTCACATCATAGCCTTGTCTCCTCTCTTTTCAAACATGTGAACTCCATTTCTTGTATCTAGGTCTGATTACTTATGCCTGCCATAGCTATTGAGGTTGCAAGCACCTAAACAGCTTATCCTTTGCATATACATCGCACTACCTAGAGACGTTGCTTCACCCCTCTGTGTCTCCCCTACTTCCTTTCATTTTCGAGTTAAGCGTTTTTACCCAGTTACAAAGGGTCAATGACAGATTACCCCCTCATTTGTCTAAACTCTCAATGCCTATACAAATCTAAAGGTGTGATTCCCACAGTCAAAACTTGGCTTATTAGCGCCAGTCTACTTTAAAGGGTCAGCCTTGTACATTTGAAGCCCGATTTTAAGTCCTCCTAGTTATTACTACCCCATAAGCCTTAAAAATCTCTCATTATAAGACATGGATACTCCTCAGATGAATAAGACACACAAAGGGGGCAAGGTGGTTAGAACAAAACCTGTGGATATGCATCTTTTTTATACAGAGCCCATGGCAAGAGAAGTTTTTCAGAGAGTGGGATTCCTCTCTTTCTGCCAGAATATGAAAAGAGGCCATCCAAAGGTGACAAGATAGTTTGCATTACATTTTGATGGAAGGAGAACCAAGGTTGGGGATTTATAATTTGAGGTGACTGAGGCCTCTATTTCAGTTGCAACAGGAATCCCTATTATAGGTAAAAAGTGGTTTAAAGCCATTGCTTTAAGTTCATAGTATGCCAAATATATCCTTAAGCCTGAACATCAAGCCAGTGATTTGTCTAAAGGCGTGCCAAGGAATCAATTGATTGAGTAGTTTGAAATGATATTGAAGATCATCCAGAGATATTTTACATGTGAAGGGAGATTTAACATCCAGAGATATTTTACATGTGAAGGGAGATTTAACACATTGTACCAGTACCATGTAAGGATTTTGCTACATTTTACTGGTAAGGTTGAAATGAATAGTCCCTACTACTTGTTAAGGAGCATAAGTAAGATGTCAGACATGATTCAATCCAAGTCTAAGGATGTGGATACTATCATTTTCCACTCTGGATTGATAAGAATACTAGTCTATGAGGAATTGGGTAAGAAAGATATTTCATGGGAACATTTTGTTGTTTCTTCTCACTTTAAGTTGGATGTAGCATCTTCTCCTTAATCACAGATTGTAATTCCTTTATCACCCACCAGTGTTGTTAAAGCAGAGACCAGTAGGAAGAGAAAGGGAAGAGCCCATGTTCAAGTTTCAAAGGTCATCAAGAAAGTCACAGAAACAGAGGAGGAAGCTTGTCCTTCCCCACAAACATATTTTTAACCACCTCCTCCACCAAGGTTAGAACAGGTTCCTTCTTCTACCAAAACTACATCCAAGAAAGGGAAGAAGCTACACTTCCCCTCTTTTCCTCCAGTAGCCAATATGAATGGTAGAAGACTTTTCACAAGATCATCATTTCCCAAAGAGTTTTTTGAAGAACAGTCCCCATCAGAGATCCCTGTACAAAAGTATAAGGTTAAAGGCAATAAAAAGCATGTGGAAAGAAAGGAAGAAACCCCTATGTCGAAGAAGAAAAATAAAGACAAAGACATCAAGAAGCCTGATGAAGCAGACAAGGAAATTCCTATGTAAGTGGAAAAGGAGACCGAGGAAAATCTTGTTGAGACTGTGCATGTCACTACTCCACCTGACAGTCAAACATTCAAAATATTGATCAGGCAACTTAGGGATGCTAGGAAGGAGGTAGCTCATCTTAAAGCAGAAGATATGATTCATAGGGATCAAATGAAAGAACTCATGGATGGATACAAACACACTCTTGACCTAGAAAGGTTTGCAGCAAGAAAGGCCTAGCCTCTCCATAGGAAACTCCAAAACCTTTATAGGTAGAACAAATGATTTTAGTCTCAGAACAGGAAGCTCAACGAAGAGTTGCATCATTTTCAAGTTGAAGTAGCTCAAAGAAACTTGCAGGTATTGGTTGAAGCTACTATTGAAAAAGAGACACCAGCAGTTAATGAAAGCACAACTCCACTGAAGAGGCATGTCATTGCTAAAAGGAAGAAGTTTGTTGCACCAAATGAAGATCCTCCTTCTACAAGAAAGAGTGTGAGGTTAAGTGTTAAGGTAACGAAATAACTAGTGAAAGGTGAGCCCCATTTTTGAGGATGGTTCCTTTTTATGAGGGTAAAATGTTATTGGAATATTACCTCTGCCACCTATACAGGCTTCTAAACACTTGATTTTCAGATTTTGGGTTTTTGTGAAGTGCTAACTTCCTCAGTAGTAAAATGAAGACATTTCGTAGCGCTTTTGTGCTACAGAATAGTCTATTTTGGTATTACACTGGTATGCTACCTACAGTGCTGACAAGTTACCTAAGGATGATGGGTTTAATATTATGCAAAGTCACCACTTGCTCTGCACATGATCAAGTTGGAGGTGCTACGTTTTTTACAGCCCTACCTAAAATTTGTACACAAACACATAGTGGCGCTACTGAAATTCCCTACGCAATATCTGGCAGAGACGAAATTTGCACATAGACGTAGAACAATGGCGCTACCTAATATTTCGCAGAGGCCATAGTTTGTATAAGGGATAGGAAGGTTTGGTGCTACCTTTTCTACTTGTTCATTTTTGAAGTGCACTACTCAGATTTCTACCCATAGAAGATGCCAACAGACACTAGGGATCCAAGAGGGCCAAGCTAAAAAAAATTTGGATAGTTGATGATGGAGAAGATTGTAGAAACAACAACTGGCATCATGAGGGCAACCACATGCTCCTGAAAGACACATGGTAAACAAGGAGCTGCGTAGCAAAAGGGAATCAAATCATTTTGAAGTTTGGTTGGATTAGTCACCAACATTTTCCTATTTTATAGCATAGTTAGCCAAGTTGTTAGATGAAATAAATTCTTAGAGATTTTCAAGGGAAGGAGGCTAGCTCGTACCTCCAGTTGTTGCCTCCCTTTTTTTATAAATAGATAGATGAAATTCTTGAGTAGGTTCGGATGGTTGAGCAAGGCTCCCTTAGACTGTAATATTTTGATGAAGTGATTGTGAACTAGCTATGTACTGGACTTAAGACATTTTGGCTAATAGAAATTGGCTTCTCTTTCAACTTATTTTCTTCTGATGATAAATGTTCATGCTTTTGAATGATTCACATGAATGATTGTGATGATGTTATGGTGAATGTTTGATCATTATATTATCATGATGTTTATTTAACTTCCTTAGTTTCTGAGTTCAAGAAGATCTTGTGTTAAGAAACTTCCTTCCTTAGGTTTATTGTAGACCTGATGTTTACAGTAGCCCCTACATTCTTCTCATTCAAGTCGTCCCTCTATTCATACTTACTCCCAATTAATGATTGAAGTTAGCCAAGACCTTGATTGCTGGTGCATGCTAGCCTTGTTTTTTGAGTAGAAACATTAACATTTTGAGACTTTTCCATTTAACCCTTTAAAACACTCTTACATTCACATATAATATGATGGGTACTGGGCTTGCCTTCCATGCAATCTGAAGGTGATTCCTAGTGCTAACAAGTTCATTATTATATGATATGCTACAAGCATGAGTTGATTGGATAACAATTTTAGACTCAAGGGATAGTGATGATGTGTACTTTGGGGAGCCCATACCTACAAAGGATTACCATGGGGATTTATTGTTATGGTTTGAGGACAAAACAATACTCTCACCAAACTTATACTTGTTACTCTAGAGTTGTATGTAGTATTTGAGGCCTAAGAACCTTTTATATTCTTGGGTTTGTAGACCCTTGAGAAATGATAAAGATTAGTAGAACATTAAAATAGTGTTTCCACTTTTGATACTTGCTGCAATTACCCATGTAATGAGTTGTAACATCATCCCATGACGAGTTGCATGTAAATACTAGACTCAATGCAGGAACCCATGCCACAACAAGTAAAATTATTTGAACACCATGAGTTGAAAATATGAGATTTATAATACTAGAGAATGGATGAAAATAAATTGATGGATTGTGTATAATTATTTGATTACATTCCTTATATCAATATTTTTAATCCTATACAATTTGCATTTTATTTTTTTCACCAAAAATCTACATTATGAAGAGCCTATAATCCATGATTGATTGATTAATTGTTCATTAATAATACATTTGAGTACATACTTGTAATATCTACATATGCCCTCACATGTATGATATTAAATGTAAAGTTAGATATCTATATAAATATTAGATTACCCAGAGGTGTTATGTGTATAATTGTTTGGTTAAAAGTTCTATTGATTGATTGGTGTAAATGTGCAATTACTATTACTAAGTAAATGAAATATTATCTTTTAATAAATATCCTAAATAACAAGACCATTGTGTGTGTGAAATTATAGTTAATATAATGAAATTTGAATTATAGTTAATATAATGAAATTTGATACATACTCTTGATGATCAATTAATATGCAATGTAGATTGATTAACATGCATGGAAGGAACTTGATAGATTGATTAGCATGCATGGAGATTAGGTGCATGGAAGCAACTTGATAGAGAAAGGAAATTATTGAATTAAATGATTAAGACAAACTTTAGAAATAAAAAGGGTAAGGTAGATTGGTTAGGGGTCTTTTTAGCTTATTTTATTATGAAGGGATGGATTGGGAATATCTATGTGATAGTTTTGGGAATAATATTAAGTGTAGTCCATAAAAAAGGTTTTTTCTTGATATGTATGAATGATGGTATGCATATGACTATTTGGAAGACCGTGTATAGGATAAGCCATGGCTAGCACTAAATGATTAATGGTTTTGAATTAGAAAGTCTCATAGAGTGATTGCTATAATTTTGGTGAGAGTGAGATCGAGAGCCCTCAACTTTGAGGTAGATGGGTTTGGTTGTGTGGAGATTTTTCTATTCTCCATTAGTTGAGATTAAGTGTTAAGTCGTCATTATATATGTCTAAACACTTAATAACAAATAGTGGAGGATAGAAAACTCTCCACTCAACCAAACCCGTCAACCTCAAGGATGAAGGCCCTTGCGCTCACTCTCACCAAAACTATTTTCTAATTAAAAACAATTCAACATTTAGTGCTAGATTATTTCTTTTATGCATAAAACAATTTATCATTTATGTCATAATAACTCTTTTATGCATAAAACAATTTATCATTTATGTGATAATAACTCAATGGTGTCTTGCCAGGTTTGATAAAGTGGGGTGTTGATATTTCCAATGACATGATTATGCTTCTATTAGTGGTCAAGTCCCTCCAATGACATGATTATGCTTCTATTAGTGCTCATGTTTATACTAGTACTACTGTTCATGTAAGAAATATTCCA
>CBVK0101089598.1:0-10189 GCA_900067695.1 Picea abies
AATGTTTCATTATATATCACTAAAATCCATGTATTGTATCTATTGTAACAATATTATAAGAGAAAACTAGGATTGGTCTAATGTTTTTGGTGTGCCAGTCACCCAACAAAACACACTATTAAACTTGTCTTTATGAAAAATAAGTAACTTATAACATCACACTTTTTAATGATTCTACTAAAAAACAACTCATCACATTATACTTATTATTATGAGTATGAATCATGTCATTATCTTAGCAATTTGTCACAATCCTACTAAAGTTTTATGTAGCTCAAATGTAGTTGGAACATTGAAATTAGGAAGATACCTTCCTTTACATTTCTATAGAAAAGGTTTTTAGAAAAAAGTACCAAGTTTATCCATGTAGTTGATTTGAGTTTGCTTCTCATACTTGTGGTCTTCCTCTTTCATAATTGAAACTCTTCAATAATTGAAGCAAGTAGATGAAGTCTATGGTCATTCCTCTCTACAAAGAAATACAACGTTTATACATAGTTAATTTGTTGCAATAGTGAGTCTCCCATATGATCTCATTAATTTGTTGCAATAGTGAGTCTCCTATATGATCCCATTGTTGACATGCCAAATAAGGTTTATTAGCCATAGATGGGTCTAGGATTCTCTAACATTTGATATTAGACTAGGCCATTTACTACTCCAATTTCCCCAACCTTCACATATTACCCTACTCTTAGACTGTGTGTTTATGTTTATTTCAATGTACAAAATTATTGGTTTAGCATAAGAATGAGAATGGGATCAACCAAGATGAATATGATCTTCAACCTTCTAGTATACAATTCAAAATTTTCATTTTCATTTTGAGCTAAGAGAACGGTTTATCTCTAGCCATTAAACTCATCCATCTAGTAGTTGCTTCTATATAAGTTGCTTATTCTTCACCAACTATGAGTATTTCCAAAGAGCTACTCACTACTGAACAATGGTTTTACAACTCAACTCTTTCTCTCTTCTTTTATTTACATTATTCAATGTGATTTTTTTTTAAGCTAAAACTTTTATTACCTCCTTAACCGAATCAATACATCTTCCAGGGTGCCTGGTGACTGATCTGCCATTAACGAAAACTACCTTAAAATCCATTAACAAAATGAAAAAATGTCTATAGAACATACAAAATCTAACTGATTTTATGCAGAGGTTAGAGCCTATCAAAACTAAACTACCGCTATATAAAAAATTCATACATATAGAGTCAAGGGAATTCCCCAAAAAAACTAAATAGAAAATTAGTACCAGAAGAAGGCGGCCTCCACTCCGAAGAAAAGGTGTAAGGTTGGAGGAAAACTAGACATCTGGAACATACAGGATCTCTTCAGAATGAGTCAAACAAAGCATCCATCCTGTGATTGATAATGTCCTGATGAAGTTGTTGATCTAAGACTTCCTTGAGCAATTTGAAGAGAAGGCAGAGTTATTCCTTTGTTAGACAATAGGAAGAGCTATCACCCATGCCAAAGGGACTTGACCTCGGAGAGGCTTGAGAAATTGCTTGAACCAGAGTTGAGTTTGTTGGAGGTGTCTCCTCTATGATGGGGAACTCCCAATGCCCCTCAAGGGGATCCCATTCAGTTCTCTCCCCTAATGTTGGTGTTGGTGTATGGTGTTGTTGTGGCTCCACACCAACCTAGAAATTCCCCTCTATCCCCAAAGGGTCATGGACCTCTATGTTGTGACTGGTGCTCGAATTGAGCTTTGCAAAGGGATGACGGGAAGTAGAGGACTGTAAGGAAGGATTGGAGAGACATCCTTGATTTTCCTAGTAACGATAATAAGTGGTTTCGTTCTTGGGTCGACCTCTCTCTTTCAGGATGGTGGTCATAAGGATGCAGATATCTGGGTGAAAAATGCTCGTCTTATCATTTTGGATTGTACTCTAGTCATTTATATCACTAAAATCCATGCATTGTATCTATTGTAACAACATTATAAGAGAAAAGTAGGATTGATCTAATGTTTCATTATATATCACTAAAATCCATGTATTGTATCTATTGTAACAATATTATAAGAGAAAACTAGGATTGGTCTAATGTTTTTGGTGTGCCAGTCACCCAACAAAACACACTATTAAACTTGTCTTTATGAAAAATAAGTAACTTATAACATCACACTTTTTAATGATTCTACTAAAAAACAACTCATCACATTATACTTATTATTATGAGTATGAATCATGTCATTATCTTAGCAATTTGTCACAATCCTACTAAAGTTTTATGTAGCTCAAATGTAGTTGGAACATTGAAATTAGGAAGATACCTTCCTTTACATTTCTATAGAAAAGGTTTTTAGAAAAAAGTACCAAGTTTATCCATGTAGTTGATTTGAGTTTGCTTCTCATACTTGTGGTCTTCCTCTTTCATAATTGAAACTCTTCAATAATTGAAGCAAGTAGATGAAGTCTATGGTCATTCCTCTCTACAAAGAAATACAAAGTTTATACGTAGCTAATTTGCTGCAATAATGAATCTCCCATATGATCTCATTAATTTGTTGCAATAGTGAGTCTCCTATATGATCCCATTGTTGACATGCCAAATAAGGTTTATTAGCCATAGATGGGTCTAGGATTCTCTAACGTTTGATATTAGAGTAGGCCATTTACAACTCCAATTTCCCCAATCCTTCACATATTACCCTACTCTTAGACTGTGTGTTTATGTTTATTTCAATGTACAAAATTGTTGGTTTAGCATAAGAATGAGAATGGGATCAACCAAGATGAATACGATCTTCAACCTTCTAGTATACAATTCAAAATTTTCATTTTCATTTTCAGCTAAGAGAATAGCTTATCTCTAGCCATTAAACTCATCCATCTAGTAGTTGCTTATGTATAAGTTGCTTATTCTTCACCAACTATTAGTATTTCCAAAGAGATACTCACTACTGAACAATGGTTTTACAACTCAACTCTTTCTCTCTTCTTTTTACAACTCAACTCTTTCTCTCTTCTTTTATTTACATTATTCAATGTGATCTTTTTTTTTGTAAGCTAAAAATTTTATTACCTCCTTAACTGAATCAACACATCTGCCAGGGTGCCTGGTGATTGGCCTGCCATTAACGGAACCAAGAGCCAACACCAAGGTCCATTGAAATTGTCCAAAAATACCTTACACAAGATAACTGAGTTTCAGCAAAGGCTAAAGCATATCAAAACTAAACTACCACTATCTAAAAAATCCACACATATAGAGTGAAGGGAATTCCCCGGAAATCTAAATAGCATCATTACCAGAAGCAGACGACTTCCACTTTGGAGCGAAGGCATAAGGTTGGCAGATAACTGGACATCTAGAACGCACAATACTGCTTGAGAATGAGTCAAACATAGCATCCATCCTACGATTGATAATGTCATGGTGAATTTGTTGATCTAAGAATTCCTTGCGCAATTCGAAGAGAATTCAGAGTTGTTCCTTTGTTAGATGACAGGAAGAGCTATCACCCATGCTAGAGGGACTTGAACTTGGAGAGGCTTGAGAAATTGCTTGAACTGAAGTTGGGTTTGTTGTAGGTATCTCATCTATGATGGGGAACCCCAGTGCCCCTCAGGGGGATCCCATTCAGTTCTCTCCCCCAATGTTGGTGTCGGTGCATGGTGTTGTTGTGGCTTGGGGCCGACCTGGAAATTCCCGTTAATTAAGATTGTTAAGGTATTTGTGCTTTCAATTTGTTATTAAATTTATTTACTAATTTGTGAAATAATAAATTTAATAGATTTAACATAAGATTTGAGCACAAAAATAATCTCCAAAATAAGTTTAGTTAACAATACATCATAAAAATGTTTTAATTCCTTATAAGTTTTATTGATATTATAATATTTTATTTAAAGAGAGATAGAAATAGTTTTTATTAATATTTTATATTTTTAGATGTTTTATATTAATTCTATTGACACTGGATCACTTTTGGTTCAATAAATAAATAAAATTTTTGTCTAACTATTTTATGTTTTGGTTTTTTTAATTGCATTTTTGAATACATAAATGGATTCAATATGCATAAAAACCATTATGTTTTGATTTTTTAAATTGCATTTTTGAATGCATAAATGAATTCAATATACCAAAAAACATTGAAAAAATAGTAAAACATCCATCCAAACTCTATTAAAACTTTAATTATAAACTATGTAAATATGGATTATGAATTAGTTCAACAAAGTTTATATAATCAATCACAAGATTACAAACACATCAAGAAATCTAATCCTTGTATAAATGTTATTTTTAAATTTACCTACTAAAATGATAATTGCTTCCAAAGGTGTACACCTATTGATAATGGGCACAATTGCTAACATATTCTTAGTCGTACTCTCTAATCAATGGATGAGATTTAATGCTCATAACTTCCTTGTATTTTTGAATACTTCTGTTATCTTGTTTAATTTTTCACATTTACTTAATATGAATAAGAAATTACTTCTCTAACCATTGATTGACAGATTAACTGATTAAGAAAAATTAATATGTATAAAACTTTGCATTGCAACATTCCTTGAGATTAAGGATTTGTAACTGAAAACAGTGGTAGCTATGGCAGTGGTAGCTGAACGATGTGAAAACTAGGCTCATTTCAACTAACACGACGGCTTTTCAGTGACCAATACCTTTCAACGTTTTCCAGCCGCGAGTCGGCTGTGCTAGTGATAAGTATTGATTCGTTCAACAAGTGAGATGAGATAAGCAACGTAGTCGCTAGTACCTGCTAATAATAAAAGCATATTCTAATTGTCTTAGAAAGATAACTTGAATGATAACGACTAGAAAACTACTTACTGTATTTACTGTTCATAAAAAAAAAAAAATAGACTGACTCGTCCATTTTTTATATTTCTAGTGAAGGGATGATGGAATTTGTGGGTGATATGACATGGATTTACTCCAAAGAATTTTAATACTCAGCGAGAGTACTTAAAAAGTTAAATACTATTTTTTAATTAGGTTTTGGGTCATTCTTAATTGACATGTCTATCGATTTTGGACCTAGACATTATTATAATTGAGTCCTTATTAAGTATTGGCGTGCATGAACTGTTTGTACTGAGCGAACTAGGGTTTCTACAGGCCGGGTGAGGAATCTGAAAATCTACACTGAACTGTTTGTACTGAGCAAACTAGGGTTTCTAGAGGCCGGGTGGGGAATCTGAAAGTCTACACCGAGGTTTCACTTTCCATTTTTGCAGAACGTCCAAAATCTTTTCTGGTTCCTTTGCGAAGAAGTGTTATCGAAAATGGTTGGGAAAATATCATTATCGTTGGACCTACACATATTATCATAATAGAATCATTATTAAGTATTGGTGTGTATTATTATAATAGAGTCATGATCAAGTATTGGCGTGCATGAACGGTTTCTTCGGAGCGGTCTAAGTTCTCTGTACCCCGGGTGGGGAATCTGAAAGTCTACGCAGGTGCCGATGAGGTTCAATTTTCCAAAATCTTTTCTGATTCCTTTGCTTAGAAGTACGAAGTATTATCCAAAATGGTTGGAAAAATATCATTGGCTGGACCTACACATATTATTATAATAGAGTCCTTATTATGTATGAACTGTTTGCACCTACCGAACTAGGTTCTCTACAGCCCAGGTGGGGAGTATGTGAGTCTACGCCAGTGCCCACTAGGTTTCATTTCCTACTTTTGCAAAACAAAGTTCCTTTGTCCAGAAATATTATACAAAAGGGTGGGGAAAATATCATTCTGGATGGAATTTTATTAATAATTTATAATGTATAGTTTTATGTTGTTGATGAAATTTCGAAATTTTTAAGTTGATTACAAACTCCAAAAATCGTACGACATGGAAGAACTATTTCTGTGTTTAATTATAAATTCCAAAAATCGTACGACATGGAAGAACTATTTCTGTGTTTAATTATAAATTTATATTAAACATTTGAATTTGATAAACATTATATATAGTGTTCAGACTTCCTTTTATAGAAAGCCGTTTTAGATAATCCTTAGCTTAAGTCCGCAAGGATTTCTAGACTTAATCGATACGCTTAAATTTCTACCAAATTTACTGCTGTAAACTTCCCTTTATAAAGGACCGTTTCATATAATCTTTATCATTTGTAAACTTGACCGATAGTGAGGGTCAATTCATAACGTTGGTAGAGACTAATGACAGAATAACAATTAATAAATGTCTGGCAGGTGGTTTGCAATACAATTTTTTTCCAAGTCCCTGCCTGGAATATCTGAACCTGGCAGGTGGTTTGCAATACAATTTTTTTCCAAGTCCCTGCCTGGAATATCTGAACACAATATTCAAAACAGGGCATTCTGAACGTGAGGTGGCATCCATAATGGTCCCTTGTTCCTTTCTTTAACTAATTGATCGCATTTTGAATTTGTTTGGAATTAATCAAAGCTTAGGCTTTCCCGCTTTCCAGTAAGGAATCTGAATTTACAAATTTTAAATTTGAATTTCAAAAACCAGTAAAGGCCCCATATGAATGTTATCTGAACTTACAAATTATAAATTTGAATTTCATAGCCCGAGTCTGAGTGTAAAGGCCATCGGCTCTTCCATCGAACGACAACAATTTTTTTTTACTTATAAAGGTTTCCAATTTTAAGAGGATTTTCGACTCCTAAGATTTTTCAAAAGTTATCACTATTAGTGACTTTCTAAGTAAGTAATATAGTTATCGGTATTGTTTAAATATTTGATTTTTTGAATTTTTACAGGAATTTGGTTAAACAGATTTTGATGAAATGATTATTTTTTGTTGTCTAAATTGTATTTTTAAATGCATAAATAATTTCACCACCCTTAAAAACCCTCATGACACTCATATAGACTCAATCACTCAAATCTAGAATTACAAATTTTAAATTTGAATTTCAAAAACCAATAAAAACCCATATGAATACTATCTGAATTTACAAATTTTTAATTCGAATTTCATAACCCGATTCCAAGTGTAAAGGCCCTCAACTCTGCCATCTGACGACATCAATTTTTTTTTAACTTATAAAGGTTTCCAGTTTTAAGAGGATTTCTGACTCCTAAGATTTTCCAAAAGTTATCACTATTAGTGACTGTCCAAGCAAGTAATATAGTTATCACTATTAGTGATTGTCTAAGCAAGTAATATAGTTATTCGTATTGTTTAAATATTTGTTTTTTTTTTAATTTTCATCGAAATTTGACTAAACAGATCTTAATAAAATGATTTTTTTTGTTGTTTAAATTGCATTTTTTAATGTATAAATGGATTCACCACCCTTAAAAACCTTCATGACACTTTAATTATATAGACTCAATCACTCAAATTTAGAATTACAGCAATTTTTTACGATTTAAAGCAATATTGATAGAAAAATATATCCTTAAAAATGCCAAAAAGTCTAAAATTTAGACTACACCTATAGTTATCATTTCAAAGTTAAGATATATTTAAATATAAACACTTTTGACTAAACATAATTATATTGATTTTAAATTTTGTAAATATAAATTTACATTGTCCATCTTATATTGATAGAAAAATATGTCCTTAAAAATATAAAAAAGTTTAAAGTTTAAATTACACCTATAGTTATCATTTCAATGTTAAGTTATAGTAAGATATAAACACTTAATTATATTAATTTTAAATTTTTTAAATATAAATTTACATTGGGCATCATTATGACCCTCTAACACTTTGATACTCTCCCCAAGGCCTGTATGCACTCAAGGTATCAGGTCTCTTTGCAATTCTATACACTTGATGCAATACTCTCCCAAGGCCTCTATGCATTTGAAATATTAGTTCTCTTTGCACTTCTCTACAATTGCTTCCATACAATGGTGGGAAGCTCTCATGTAAACATGTGGGAGTTTGCATGAACATTCATGGAGGGAAGCTTGCATGCAGACATGAACATTCACATTAGAATCTGAATCTATATAGAGTTTACCTATTAGTTAAATCCAATGCCAACGCTTCACTAACTCATTCCTTAGCTAGTTCTGGTATTGATCCTTCTTCTCCTCCACCATTATCAATAGAAATATCAATCAATCTTTTGTTTGTCCTAAACACACCAAACACTATAAGGTTGAAGTTAGCAGCGAATAGGTTTATGTTCAAATCATACATGAGAAATACTGTCAAGTTCATGTTCAAATCATACATACTATCAAGTTCATGTTCAAATCATACCTCAGAAATATTGTAGGTGGTGTTCTTCCTTTTACTCCTGCACCACTCACAATAGAGATCTCAACAAATCTTTTGTTTATCCTAAGAAAACCAAAGATCGTCAGGTTGAAGAGATTCACATTCAAATTATACCTAAGAAATAGTAGCCATGGTAGATAGCATTGCAACAAAAGGTAACAAGGTGATGTTTTCATACTTGAATCAAATTATACCTAAGAAATAGTAGCCATTGTAGATAACAATGCAACAAAAGGTAACTAGGTGATGTTTTCATACTTGTATTTTTCATGCCAAATTCGAAGGCTTTGCACGGATTTCTCCAGTGTAGATATAGTTGGGCCTCGTCGGTCTAGCTAGCAACTTCAGGTTCATCTTCTTCGTAGGCCCCTGCCAAGACCCTTATTCGGTGTTGCTCCTATAGGAAACGAGTCAGACTATCTGGATTCAAATGTCTATGTGGAAATACTCTCTGCGGTGCTCACCGATATGATCAGAATCACAAATGCTTCTTCACAACTACTTCTTTGATTTCAAGGCCGCCAGTCATGAGGCCATTGCTAAGACCAACCCTGTCGTTAAGGCTGCCAATATTGATAAACTTTTGTTTGATTCTTCTATTCAACCTACGTTTTCTTTGATTTTTTTTATTCTTTCTGAAGCAGATTAGTTTAGTAAAAGAGGACAACATTCTAGGAAAAAGTAACTTAATTTTTAAAAAATTCCTCACAAAAAATAAAATGGTGATCATCCGGAAATATGAATATAGTTCAAGAGTTTTTTCCTAATACATAACTTTTATAATAAGAAACAAGGAAATAACTAAAAATTTTCTATGTTTAAGTTGAATGTCATATTCCATAGTCAAAATATGGAATAAAGGAGACAATTTTCATCTAGGCATTTGTGACGGTGCTCAGTTTAATTTGTTTTTCTTTAAAATACAATGCCTTAATTTTCATTCAATATTATTGAAAGGATCAATGGAGAAGTAAAAAAATATTATCAATAAACGCTAGTTATAAGTGTTAGTTGTAAGCACCAGTTATAAGTTTCAGTTGTGAGAGTCAGTTGTAGGCGTGTTAAGAGTNNNNTCTTAGTTAAGAGTCTAGTTGTCTTTGGTTTGCATGTAACCGACTCGGTCAAGTTTTTTCCTATATAAGGATGTAATCCGTCTTCATTGAATAATACAGAAGTGAGCATAGCCTCACAGTGTGGTTGTTTGGAATATTTTATCTTAATATCAAAGCCACGAGGAGAAGCGCGAAAATTCTTGAAGTTCGCAGATCCCTCCTCTAGTAAGGTGCAACATCATACTACTCGAAGTTTAAAAGAAAATCGTGAAGTTTTTTCATGAGTCTTGCATGCGTGGAGGTGAAAATCATGCACATATAGCATGAGCATTCGGATCGTGAGTTGTTTTTATTTTGTTGCGTGAGCCAACAGGAGAGAGAGACGCCCTATCTCTTTGTTGCATGAGACTGGCTATGAGATTGAAGCGCGGGCTTGGGAGGAGCACAGCGAAAGCGTGAGCTCGTAGCATTGCAGTGGTTGCTCGTCCAAAGAGGAGGAAACGGAGGTCGGAGGCAGTCCACTCCATGCGTCCATTAGTGGTTCCATATTTGCATGGATTGAGATTTACCCACAAGTGGCCGCTGCATTCAATCAAAGCTTGAGTTTGTTGTTTTTCTTCATACATTTCGTTTGAGCGTGAGTTTTAGGGAGCTTTGAAAAAAGTGTGCCAGGATTTTTTTTTAATGGTGAAGGATTTAATTTTTTATTACTAAAGCGTGAGGTGAAAATGGTGGAAGGAGTTATTCATTTTTTTATTATTATTTAAACTGGATATCTTTTATATAAAAATGTGAAGAGGGAGTTATAAGTTTATGCATGTTATAAGAGGGAGTCAAGATTGAGACGGATCGATGGTATCTAAAGGCAAAGCGACAGAAAGTTGCATATTCTTGGTGATTCACTTGCAGAGACTAAATT
>CBVK0101089684.1:0-14649 GCA_900067695.1 Picea abies
GGGTCCGGAATCCCATACACTTCGTTGATCCGGGCGCGCGAATTGTTGTCGCTCGGACTTTCTTGTTACTTACCACGGGCATATTATCATCCAAAACTTAGGACAAGTGGGTTTTTAACCCATTCTTTTGCATTCTAACCCCCTTACAAGAAATATCGCTAACATTTGGCTCCATGGGGGATAGAGTTGTCCCTGTGATACTCTAAGAACTCTTTTGCAGATCCAGTGCCTTTGTTGTTGGGCTATGGAGTCATTTATTAGTCTGAAAAACAAAAACAGAAACAATATTTACAAAACAAAACAAAAAGAGTCGACTGTGGCTCACAGAAAACATTTTTTTAAGAAATGCCCATTCACTGGGCTGCTGAAAATTTCTTTGCCTTCCAGATCCTGCAAACTGTAAGTGTTGTTTGAAAATACTTCGAGGATCTTGAAAGGCCCGAACCAGAGGGCATCAAATTTACTGTGTTTCCCCTTTTCCTGCCTGGGTGCATCCCATTTGAGCACCAGATCACCCTGCTCGAATTCTTTCTTTTTGCCCTTCCTGTCAAAAGCCTACTTAATCTTCTGTTGATGATGGTAGGCCCTGTTCATGACCTGTTCTCTGATCGGCTGCACTTCCACCATCTGATGAATCCTTCTGATCACATGATTAGGTTCTCTCTCAAAGTCGTGGAGGAAATTTTCCACAGGTAAGGCGAGTTGAGTGGGGAAAACGACCTCTATTCCATAAATAAGTTGGAAAGGAGATATGCCTAGGGATTTCTTGGTTGTCACCCGATCAGCCTAGAGAGAAAATTTGAGCTTCGAGTCCCAAGCCCTTTTATTATCTTCCAACAATTTCTTAATGAGCTTGATCAGGCTTTTGTTGGAAGACTCTGCCAATCCATTTCCTTGCGGGTAATAGGGAGTAGAGTGAATCAGATAAATCTCGAACTATTCACAGAACTTGACCAGAGGCTCAGACCGAAAGGGGGAGGCATTGTCAGTGACAATTTTGCTAGGGCAGCCAAATCTAGCCATGATATCTTCCAGGAAGTCGATAATCACTTTGTGAGAAGTGCTTCTGGTAGGGACAACTTCTATACACTTGGTGAAATAGTCGGTTGCAGTCAGAATCCATCTGTGCTGGCCACTTGAGGGAGGATGAATTTCTCCAATGAAGTCCAATCCCCACTGCTGAAAGGGTGCAGAGACTACCACGGGCTTTAATGGCAGGGATTTGAGCTGCTGCTTTCCCAAGAACTTCTGGCATTTGATGCAAGCTCTGATTTCCCTGCAGACATCAGGAAATAAGGTGGGCCAGTAATACCCATCCCGAAGGATCTTATGAGCTGTGGTATTCCAAAAATGATGACCTCTACAGAGACCGCTATGGAAATCAAACATAACCTTCTATGCATGCTGTTGGTCCAGACACCTTAGTAATGCACCCAGAGGGTCTTTCCAATACAAGGTTTGGTCAATGAGGCAATACCTGACCACTTTGAGTTTTAGAGCTCTGGCTTTACTTCTCCCCAATCCATCAGGAGGCTTTAATTCTTGCAAGAAATACAAGATATCCTTGTACCAGGGGCATGTTGCTAGGGGTAAAGCGCTTTGGGAACTCTTGCTGGATGACTCAGCTTGTTCGTTGATGAAATTGATTCTTAAGGCTTTGCAATTTGACTCGGCCAGCAACTTGGCTAAACCCTACCCCTTTATCAGTTTGGTGGGCTTAATCTCTAGATCAAACTCTAGGATCTTGGCGATCCATTTACCTCTCCTCCTGTCTAGGTCTGGATGTATAAGAATGTCCTTCACAGAGGTTGAAGGGACATATGCACTGATCTTTGAATGCAAGACATAGACTCTGAAAGCTTTGAGAGCTTTCACCAAGGCATAGGCCTGCTTCTCCATGATCTCGTACTGGAGTTCTGCATCTCTCAGTGCCTTGCTAAAGAAGGCAATAGGATATTCTTTCCCTTGGTCATTTTTCTGCAATAAAATTGTCACCACTGTATCACAAGAAGCGAAAGAAAATATCAGAAAACCTTTAGAGTAATCAGGACTGATAAGCACAGGTGCGTCAGTCAACGCTTTCTTTATTTGGACAAAAGATTCCCTGGGTTCAGCAGTCCATTTCACTTCATTCCCCTTCCTAAGCATGGCTGTGATGTGTTTCACCAACTCAGCAAAATTTGAAACAAATCTCCTAAGAAAATTGATCCTCCCTAAAAATACCTGAACCTCTTTTTTGGACCTGGGGAGAGACAGGGTCTAAATTGCTTCCACCATGTTGGGATCAATTCTCACCCCCTCTGATGATACTATATGGCCTAATAGCTTTCCCTCCTGCATAGAAAACAATGATTTTTGGGGGTTTAAAGATAGGCCATACCTCCGACATTTCCTGAAAACCTTCTTCAAGTGGCAGCGGTGCTCTTTATCAGTCTTGGAGAAAATTGTTATGTCATCTAGATAAATCACCACAAACTTATCTTTTTCTCCGATGAAGGCTATGTCCATGGCTTGCTGAAATGTTTCTCCTACATTCATTAGCCCGAAAGGCATTTTGGCATACATGAATGTGCCCCAAGGAGTGGTGAAGGTTGTTTTTTCTCGGTCCTCAGGCATGACTGATATCTGATTGTAGCTAGAGAAACCATCAATCATGGATATTCTAGAAGCACCGGTGACCTTCTGCAATATGTGCTCCATGCTGGGAAGGGGATAATTATCTTTCCTTGAGCTCTTGTTCAGATTTCTGAAATCAACACAGAGTCTAATTTCGCCACTTTTCTTTCTTACTAGGACCAAATTGGCCACCCAGTCAGAATATCTCAAGGGAACAATGATCTGGGCATCCAGCAGCTTCTTCACTTCCCTCTCCATGACAGGTAGCAGCATGGGATTTATCTGCCTTAGCTTCTTCTTGAATGACCTAGCCTCTTCTTTTAGTGGGATCTTGTGCTCAATAACTAATGTGTCATACGTCTTGAGGTCTTCGTAGGTCCATGCAAACACATCAGAAAACTCCCTCAGCAACTCAGTATATTCAGCCCTCTACTCCTTAGTCAAACTCCTTGACAATTTGACAAAATTAGGCTCCTCTGGTGTGCCTATGTTGCACTCAGCTGTGTCGGCCTCATCACCCGAAACTCTACCCTTTACCGCCACATCGTTCCCATCAAATAACCTTTCTAGTGGGATTAGTCCTTTCGGTATGTGATTGCTCGGTAGTTGAATAATCTGGTGACTGGCAATTTTATTCAAAAACTTCCCAGGGTGATGGTCATGTTCCCTTTCAGTGTCAAGATCCCCATCTATGTGCAATGCAGAAAAGTCATACACGAATCGAAGAAACTTTTCGATCTCCTGATCATCTTCAAATACCCTCCAATATTTGACATTGTCTGGTACAGAGGGTCTATATCTTATTTCGACATCAGATTTGACAGTGGGCGGCACAGGAACTTCGAGAAAACTGGTTGAGAAGGCTAAAAAGTC
Organism: Picea abies; assembly: GCA_900067695.1. Classification (NCBI taxonomy): domain Eukaryota; kingdom Viridiplantae; phylum Streptophyta; class Pinopsida; order Pinales; family Pinaceae; genus Picea; species Picea abies. The sequence continues at coordinate 3,490 of CBVK0101089684.1, forward strand.
GGCTGGAGCGTTTCCTTCCCTTGGAATGAAAGAGATGTTGAAAGCCAAGAAGGAATTATCAACTAGGTCCCATACCTCGTTCCTGTCATTCTTGAGTCGAGGGCGCTTGGCCTGATAAATGTTTTTGACCTGCTGGATGATCAATTCTGCATCTCCATACACAACTATCTCCCTTATTTCCATTTCTTTTGTAGCTCTTAACCCTAGAACCAGAGCTTCATACTTTGCCACATTGTTGGTGACTTCAAATTCCAGCTTGTATGACAGAGATATGGTCTCTTGAGAAGGGGATATGAATACCACTCCAGCACCTGCACCTATACTGGAAGAAGCTCCATCAAAAAACATCTTCCAAACAGAGGTGGTTGGAGGAGGCATATCCTGATAGAGAATGGGCTTCTTTATGACTTGCAAAGGGGTCTCAGGAGTCTCAGTGACCTGTAACAAGCAAGACCCTAAGTCAGTGTCAAGTGCAAAAATGGGGTGATTAGTGGGGTTCACTTCGTCACTGACTATGTAGGCTAGCTGGGCTTCTCTGTACAATCTCCTGTGTTCCCCTCCAAAGACTGAAATGGTGGCATATGTGAGGTCCATCTGTAACGTCCCTCCAAGTCTCTTAATCCAAGACCTTGACAACAGCATGCCAAACTTGGGGGGAACATCAGCTACCACAATATCCATGACCATACTTTTCATGGGCAGCTGAAACAAAGAGACTACCAGGTCCTTGATGACTCCCAAACATTGTACCCTCCTCGAGTCAAAAGAATAGAGGTCATGATAGGCTCGTGTGACTTCCAGTCCTAATTCTTCCATGACAGTTTTGGGCATGAGATTGTGAGAGGCCCCTGAATCCATCAAGCAGTTGTGCAGCACTTTGTCATGTATGTTCAGGGAGGTGTAGAAGGGAGGGGATGAATCATCTCTGTCTTCTACCATGGGGCCTAGGATAACTGCTGGATTTTCATCTTGGAGGTTTATGAAGTCTGTGGAAGGGCATGAGGCTTCAGATTTCAAAAGGTCAGAGAAGTGCATCTTGAATTCATCATGTTTGATTAGCTTGGTGAGGGGCACAAGGATTCTGATCTTCTGAATCTCATGCTCGAAATTAAAAGAAGATGTAAGCTTTGGAATTTCTCTTATTTCAGGAACATGATTCTGGACAAAGGGAGAGAGGGGTTGGGCCTTCTTACCTATGTGATTATCTTCTACCTCATTAGCAAGCTTCTCTTCTCTAGTGGACTTCTCCAGAACATCAGGTACTGCTGCCTTTTTGTCGGATCTCAGGTTATACCTGCCTCGACCACCGCTGACCTTGTCTCCCTTGCTCAGTTCGTTTAGCTGACTATCCATGAGAGATTCCTCATATGCTGCTCGAGTCAGATGAGGAAAAGGAGGGGTGACTTCTAATCAGTGGATTTTAGGCTCAGACTCGTCTGCTTCCCCTTCTTCATCAGCTACAAAATTGTTCTGGAAGGGAGCCTGAATTCTTTGGTCGTCTCTGTCTCTTTCCTTCTCTCTGTGCATAGTTGGAGGAGCAAAATTATTTAGCCTTCTGAAACCTCCTTTATTCTCAGTGTTCTGAGGGCCCTTATATGTTTGCCTCCTTTCTACCTTCAATCTCTCCATCTCTTCTTTCAGAAATTTCATCACCTAGGTCAGCTCATTTACTTGAGGGTGGGGTAATGATGGGCCGAAAGTCAAGGCTTCTGATTTTCCCTCTTTTCTGTCTGCGTCAGCCCTGTTCCTCAGTTTGTCAGCCACTAATATGTTGGATTCCACTTCTATAGTTGCATCTTGCATTTGAGTTAAGGAGGTGGCTCTTCTTTCTCTTAATAAAAGACAGAAATCAGGGTCAAATGCACCAGCATAGGAAATCTGAGCAAAGGCTTCAGATTTCTTTACCTCTACAGGAATCTTGTTATACATTTTATTGAATCTTTTGGAGAAGTCAGAGACAAACTCTCGTTCCATCTTCTTCAGGGATCCAAACTCTGTCATGTAATATATGTAATCTTTCCTATCCCCCCACTGTCTCAGGAAAACATTATCCAGGGCTTCAATTCCAGCAATAGATCCGGGGGCCAGTCCCCTGAACCATTTTCTAACCTCACCATCCAAGCTCTGGACAAAGACTCTCATCCAGACATATTCATTTTCAATGTTCAGATTGTCTTCATAACTGTAGAAAGCATCCAGGTGCTCTTTTGCAGTTATGTCCCCTTCCCCAGTGAACTTGGGCATGTATTTCAAGTAGTCTCCAGTAGGGAGAGGGTTCATAGGATGGGGTAGGATTAAAGGAGCATATCTAGCCGTGACTATGGCATCCATTCTATTCAGAGGGCGATTAGCACCAACCATAGGAATATTAGGTGGAGGAGAACTTGGAGGAGAAGGAGTTTGAATGGGAGATTACGGAAAGGAGGTTCTCGAAGGAGACGACGGGGAAAATAGAGGGAAGGTTAGGGGACCTGAATGTGTAGATGCTTCTCTTTGTGCAACAGTAACAATAAAAGGAGGGGTTGTGAAACCTTCCGAGGCCTGAGGTCTGTACTAAGGCACAACTTCTAGAGAGGGGGGAGCGACAAGGATCTCTCCCTCTGATACTAGACCAGGAGGAGAAAACTCAGCAGGAACACTCCCGAAATTCAGAAAATGGGAAACCTCAGAGGAAGGACGACCAGGAAGCTGAGAATAAGAAAATGGAGTTTTTATGGAAGGAGGTGGGGAAATACCTGATTCAGTGAAGGAGCTTTCTTCTTGATAGGTCTTCCCTTTTTTGATGATCACCTCCGGATTTTCTTCAGGTGTGGCCAGAGGCAATTGTGGATGGGACCGTGTGTGTCTGCCGCTGGAAGCCACAACTGATCCAACGGGTTCTCCCCAGTGGAGTTGTCACAATGGAGTCGCCAGGTGCACAGTAGCAATATTCAGTTCTGATTTCTGATGCACCTTCAGAATCATCTTAATCTTTATCGTTCAATCCTAGGGAAAATATTCAACTTCGTCCCCGACAGCGGCGCCAGAAATGTTAGCGTCAGAAGTCACTCCTGGATTGCTTGCAGGAGAAGAGCCTGAGATCCATCAGTTTAATGTCACGATTTGTTTATAGGGGTGATCAAATGGAGGAAAACTCAGAACGATATCGTCTCAACTCAGAAACTAGACCAGGCATGCGTGAACAAGTGAGGTCTTGATAAACTTCAAACAGTGAGTTGCAATAAAAGATGAGTAGGGGGAAGACTTGCATGAGAAGAGTGCGAAGGTCTATCATAAACACCAGGTTTGTAACAGACTGGAGAAGAAAGCATCCGAATGCAAGATCCTTTTACATTCAAACACAGAAGACCAGAGAATACAATAATGTCACAACAAATCCTTTATCATAACATAATTGCAACAATCCATGCGAATCCTTCGATAATGGACTCTCTGGCATAAGACGAAACATATATGGAAAAGGAGAATTGTTTGTCATAAAACAAGAAATCTCAAACAGAGAGGCATAACCTGGAAACTAGAATGGTTGTTGAAACTTTACAGTCGGGAGCTCAGCTCTACCATCGATAGATACAAAAATGGCGAAAATGCCTACATATACTCAAACTAGCAACAGCAACAAAATCGAGATGTAGCATTAAAAGCTTTGCGTCTGCATGGCTTCTGACAATCTTCAGTCGCACTCTTTGAATGGTCGTGCAACTTATGGAAGACGCAATCGATCTTCTGACAATTTCATCGGTGAATCGAAGTGCCTTTAATTCATTGTTGGACTTTCCCATTATGGCGGAGACGATGTCTAACCACCACCAACCGCCTCAATAACTGCTTCATGGGGATTGAGGACGACCTAGCCAACTCAGCACTTTGGGATATGGAAGACTCCTTGCGCTGCCACTTGGAATAATTGAATGGCTTGATGAACAAGCATGGAGGCTAGCACGAAGAATGGGGCGCATGATAGGAGTGGTGGCGTCAGACTATGAGGGCGTGAAAGAAGTGGTGAGGTGTGAGAAGGGAGACAGAGGATGGCGCATGGCGGAAAAGGGGGGGAAGATGAGAGATAATGGACTTGCTCTTTGGTGAGAGATTGACGTGGAAAGGCACGGGACACATGGCAAGCGACGAGTGGATGATGAGAAGGAAGGAGGACCACGCGAACCAAAGAGGGGAGGTGGATGGATGACATGCGGCAGCAGGAGAAAGGTGGTTCTGGAAGATGACATGGGGGGGCCTAGAATCCCATATGCGTCGTTGATCCGGGCGCGTGAATCTCTGCCGCTCGGACTTGATTTTTACTTACCACGGGCGTATTATCATCCAAAACTTAGGACAAGTGGGTTTTTAACCCATTCTTTTGCATTCTAACCCCCTTACAATAAATATCGCTAACAAAGAGTTAAAAATAATTAAGCACTGGGGATTTCTGCTTGGAACGTACCAGTGTGTTATTAATAAGAAGGCATTGATGTTGTATAAAATAAAATGCACATGTGTGTTACCTAGAAACACACACCCCCCCTCGGTGCATTAAAAATAGAAAGCATTGGTACTTTTTAGTAACAAATAAGGGTCGGTTCTTATCAATAACAAAAAAGCACCAGTTTTTATTAATAACACAAATTCATCGGTGCTTATTAATAATCCTAAATAACCAGTTCTTATTAATAACAAAAAATCATCGGTGCTTCGTATACGCTTAACGTACCAAAGACCAATTGTTTAGTATAATTTTGTGGTATTAAATAAATATTGAAACCATTTCTAATTGATTACATAAAAACACTGGAGTGCATTTCTTATGAAATGCACCAGTGCATTTTAATATTAAACGCACTGATGAGATTAATAATTAAAATACATCAAGAAACATCGACCTATGATAGTGCAATTATTGTTATTTTTTAATTCCATTATTTATCAAAAAATTTACATATATCTTATATTTTAATTAGTGAATTTGGATATGATGTTTGGATTAATTTGTTATATCATCATATTTTGCATCTCTTCATTATAATATTTAGTCATCCATATATTTAATCAGCGATGTAACATTTCACAGCGACATTGGACAATGCATTAGAATAAATTAAAACATATTTTATTATATGAATAAGAGGGTATTTTTCATACAAAATGGGACACTTATAAGTAATCCCCTGTCTTTCAATTTGGACACCATGTCCATTACATAAACAAAAATGTTTGATTTTCACAGACAATTATTCCAAAAAAAAAACAATTGTAGCTTGCATCGATATCCAAATATATTGGTCATAATTTTGTTGATGTTTTGGTAGATGCAGGAGGATATTTCCCTCCTAGGTGACCTTTCGTAGATGTGGAGAATATTCTGGAAGCAAGAGATCCTTTGAACAGATATTGAAATACCCTAGAAGAGAAGTCGGCCCAAAGAATAAAGTAATAATGAAAAGACACTTGTCCATAGAAGAAATCAGCATAGTCTACTGGCCAGGAAGACTATAACTAGAGGACATCTTGACTCATTTGTTCACTCACTCACACTCTCCCAGCTACACATAAGCAAGGCACAAGTTTGGAGGAGGTGATGTAGTAGTTGCAGCTGCACAGTTTATTGTTGCTCAGTCTTTTGGTATCTCTCTCTTGTGCACTACTCCTTGAGGAGGTGCACTACCTGTGTATGGTGTTGTTACTACAGCTAGGGTGGTATTTCGGGTTAAGATAGCACTTGTGCTAGGTTTTATTTAATTTGAATTTATTTGTGAACAAAATCTATCTAAGAAAGGTTGTTGGGTTTTTCCCCCATTTTGGGTTTTCCTAGGATAAATATCTTGTGTTGTTTTTTGTCTCTTGTTTTTGTTGCTACTACTCAATACATGATATATATGTTAATGGTAATGAAGTAAAAGAACACTAGAAACACTAATTCTATGTAAATAAGGAAAACCCAACATGGTAACAGAGTTGGTTACCTTCATAACAATTTAAACACTAGAAGGAAGATCGGTACAACGAGACCTTGCAGCACCCTGTAGCTGCAATACCTTGTCAAGCGCATTGAGCACTTTCCCAAGCACATTGGGGATGATTCTTGTATAGATAAGTGCACCCTACTCTATATCACCCCCTAAAACCCTAAACGTATAGTTTGGTGAAGAATTGAGTTTTTCATGGGCTAGGGTTTCTACCGATGAAAATGTCAACCAGTATGAGAGTTGAGGATAGATTGGATGAAGCAGATAAGTTCATATATTGGAAGCATAGAATACAACTCATTCTAGAAGAGAATGAATTATTGGATCATGTCAAGAAGATGCTTCCAAAAATTGAAGACGAATAAGAAAAGGAAAAGTTCAAGAATAATGAGGTCAATGCCAAGAGGATATTGACAGACTCAATCAAGGATCACCTAATACCCAATGTATCATAACTAAAGACTGAAAAGGAGATCTTTGATTCCCTAACCGGACTCTATGAAATCAATAACACCAGTCGGAATCTTACCCTATGGAATCAACTCAGAAATGTGACTATGAACAAGTCAGAGACAACAGTCAACTTATTTACAAGGATCTCATAGATCAAAGACCAGTTAGCAGCCATTGGAGATCAAGTAGAATACGTTGAATTAGTAACCACTATGCTAAATGGTTTCCCTCCCTCTTGGGACCCATTTTTCCAAGGAAATTGTGCAATAAGGAAGTTACCCAATCTTGACAAGTTATGGGCATATTAATCTCAAGAGGAATCTATATTGATGTCCAATAAACAAAAGGTAGATGATGAGGAAAACCAAGCACTTGCAGCACAAGTGAAAGAGAGAAAGGAAAAAGAAGAAGGCAATCCAAGGACGTCTAAGAAGCCACGTTGTAAGAGGGATGTGTCAAAGTTTCAATGCTTGAATTACAATAAGATGGGACATTATGCCACACAATGTCCTCACAAGCATGATAAATCAAAGGAGAAGAAGAAACACCATGCAAATGCAGTAGACATCGAAGATCACTCAGAGGCATAAAAGGATAAAGAATTTGTCTTTTAGACAATGGTGTTTCCATATGAATGATAGAAGGAAACTCAAGTAGAACAAAAACACTAGACTCCAGGTTTGCATATCAGGTTTGATATTTTATATTGGTGTTACTTAAGAAAGTATTGTACCTAGGATAGAAGTCTTTACAGCTTTATTATTTTCTATTTCTATCAAATTTTTAGGTACACCTCAACACTGTCGATACGATTATCATTATAAAATGCTCATTTTTAATGTTATACTTGTCTGCAAGATGAAATTGATCTCCTCTAGGAGATGTTCTTGATTACTAACCATTCCATGGAGGTTACCATGGAAATCTTGTTCTTTTCTATTGTTTTGAGCAAGTCATAGGTGATAGCTATGAGAAGGAGCTATGATGACGGTTGCAGGAGGAAACTATTTAGATAGTCTCTAGCCAAGACATAGAACTGTGTATAGGAACGTACACACCCATGTGAAGTAGAAGACGAAGAATATTATCTCTTATGGAGATTGAATGTGAGGAGAAGAATGATCCAAATATGACCGTACAATTAATTTGACCACTCTTCATATCATCAAGAAGAGTTAGTAGTGCCATAATGTCCTACCTGGAAACGATGAAGTAAACAAGCATTTTCTCATACATATACATGGCATTAATAATCCATACTATGAAGAGAAGAAAATGACTCCACTAGTGGTTAGGTAGGTGGACCAACCAAGTACCAACTTAGAAGGAGCTATATTTCATAGGGAGTCAACCCTTAGGATGTAGTAGGGAGGAGCAACCCCCAAACATATTCCATAGGAGATTGAACTTCAGAATAAGTCAATAGATGGAGCAGAAGCAAGTGGATCTGGAGATCATATAGACTTAGAGGGAGTTAAGATTTAGAGGGAGCATGTAAATTCAGAGTGAGCTTGATCTCAGACAGATTCAGTGGATTAGATACTTTCATTCACAAAGTATTCCTTCTCAGATTCAAATAGGAGAGAGAGACGTCTTCTAGGATTGATAAATAGGTGCCATGAGTTGAGGAGGATATATCAAAGCTTCTAAGGCTTATAGGACATGTGATATCTCTTGGTAGGATTCCCTTGTATCTATAGACCTTGCTGCAGTGACAGAATAGGCAGTCGTTCAGTAGGACGGGATAGAGATTTTTCCTCAGTTCCATAAACCACACATGTTTTCTGGCTATGTGGCACTGATAAGTAGCATCATTGATTCAGAGCCTTCCACCATTGAAGAATATGTTGAGAAGCAAGAATGGAAGGATACCATGATGTAGGAGTATCAATCCATCATGAAGAATGATGTGTGAGAGTTGGTTCTGAGACTAGAAGGGAAGTCAGTAGTGACTTCCAAGTTGATCTACAAGATCAAACATGTTGAAGATGGCATAATATAAATGTACAAAGGTTTATTTGTGGCCTTAGGATTCTCCCAGCAATAGGGATAATATTATGACGAGACACTTTCTTTAGTATCTAAAAGAAATGTACATAGAGAAACCACAAGATACATGAGAATAAGTCTCATGTCTGTAAATTGAATAAGGCTTTGTATATGCCTAAGTAAGCACCCAGGGCATGATATGTTAGATCAGACAGTTATTTGATGGTTTCCCATTGATCCTACATGTGCATGACCTATTTCTAACAGGAGATGAGTATCTCATAGTTGGGTGCAAGAGGGAGCTCTCTTCAGAGTTCATGATGAAGGATCTAAGTCCAATGCATTACTTCTTAGGATTGGAAGTGTGGAAGAGAACAAATGAGATTTTCCTTATCCAAGGAAAATATATTGTTTATATTCTACAAAGATTCAGGATGATTGACTTCAAGTACATAACCACACCCATGACAATAAATATGAATCTCTTGAGTGATAAATCTTCAGATTTTATGCATCCCACGATGTACAAACAATTGATTGGATGCTTGATGTACCTGGTTAACACCAGGACAAACATATGATTTGTAGTGAATACCTTGACTCAACACATGGCTGAACCTAGACAGGTACATTGGATGGAACCAAATCATATGTTGAGGTACCTTTGTGGTATGGTTGGATATGGATTGAGATATGTCTCAAGTGGAGATGTGAAGCTACAGGGATATACAAATTTTGACTAGGAAGAGAGTGCAGTGGATCAGAAGAGTACTTATGGATGTTTCTTTAGTCTAGGATAAGGAATTATCTAATGGTTGAGCATGAAGAATACATTAGTGGCACTCAGTACATCAGAAGCAGAGTATATCACAGCAAGCGTGTAAAGTCATCAAGCAGTGGGGCTCCAAAATTTGCTAGCTGGGATATTTGATCTAGAATTGGAGCCAACTTTGATACAATGTGAGAATCAAAGTTGCATGAAGCTTACCAAGAAACTTGTATTCCATGAAAGTTCTAAGCATATAGAGATAAAATATCATTAGATCCAGGACATAGTGGAGAGAATATTTTTTGAGCTCCAGTACATATCCACAGATAAGCAAATAATGGACATTCTCACCAAGCCCTTGTCAAGAATGAAGTATGAGTACTTCAGGGACAAGCTTGGAGTGTTTTCGAATGTCCGCCCTTATTGAGAGGGAGGTGTGTTGTTTCTTATCATGCCAGATAACCCCTATGTCCAAGGGTTCCATGGATCATTCATGTGAGGTGACTGAGGGGGTAATGCACTATTGTACCTGCTAAGAGAATAAAAATCACACATGTAGTCGTAAGACTATGTGGAGGCTATGTGACTCCAAACATTAGTTGTGTTCTACTTCAGTGGATCTAATCCACTTGTGGAGGCTATGTGACTCTAGACATTAGTTTTATTCTACTTTGGTGGATGTGTTCCACTAACGGAGGCTATGTGACTCTAGACAGTAGTTGTGTGCTACTTTGGTGGATGTGTTCCACTAACGGAGGTTGTGTGACTCTGGAAAGTATTTGTGTGCTACTACAATGGATTTGTGTCACTAGAGGAGGTTGTGTGACTCCGGAAAATAGATGTGTGCTACTTTGGTGGATGTATTCCACTAGTAGAGGTTGTGTGACTTAGATAGTAGTTGTGTGTTACTACACTGGATGTGTTCCATGGGCAGTGACTGTGTGTCACTAGACAGTAGTTGTGTACTACTTTGCAATAGTTGTGATATATTGGATGAAATTTGAGTACATGTGTGCTACGAGCTGATTGTCATGGATATTACCATATTGTTTGGATGTAGTTGTGTGTGCTACCATTTGATCACATAGATTGTGCCTAATTATTTGAGCTATCGAAGGAATTGTAGCAGTTGTGTTCTTTCTAGTAGATTGCAGAGTAGTAAATGGACTACCAGATGAATACATACTAAAATATGCCTCCTTGGCTAAGAGGGAGTGTTGATGTTTTGGTAGCTGCGGGAGAATATTTCCCTCCTAGATGAAATTTCTTATATGTGGAGAATATTTTGGAAGGAAGAGATCCATTGAACAGATATTGAAATACCCTAGAAAAGAAGTTGGTCCAGAAGAACAAAGTAATAATGAAAAGACACCTATCCAAAGAAGAAGTCAACCCAGTCTAGTGTCTAGGAAGACTATAAATAGAGGAGATCTTGACTCATTTGTTCAATCTATTTTGGAAATCTGTTGGTAAGGTTTAGCCTATTAATCACTAGGTGTCATAGCCTAAATGTTTTTTGATCCAAAAATCCATTTAGTTTTTGAAGTCTAAATGCCAAAACAAAGTATGGATCTTTGGGATATTTTTGCATATAAATTTGGTTCATATCAAGTTGCAGATGTTTTCATGGCATAGTGCTCAAGAGAAACTTTCCAATGGTATATCTAGTGCTTCAGACTGATAACTAGATCAAAAGAGGGGCAATGTAGAATGTTTCACTTGACACTAAAGAAGACCATCACATTCCACTCCATGATGACATTCCAGGATGGAACCTTATATTTTGGCCTAGGTGGATTATTTTTCTTCACAGATTGTTGATTGTTGAAATCCATTTTTGGTCTAGTAGCACGTGTTAAGAAAGTGAAGATCCAACACTTCCTTATTGCACTGGAAAATCACATGTTTGAACCCATGTAGTGGGCAGGGGATAAATTCCATGCAGATCTTCCCCGACACATCGTCCCTCCTCCCAATCGACGACCCTCA
>CBVK0101089789.1:0-12991 GCA_900067695.1 Picea abies
CACGTGAACTAGGATTAAAAGTTGACTTGCGAATAGTGCTCTTGGGAGGGAGTAAAATAGAGTCTAAAGTAGGTTTCACAATCTAAATTGACCCAGATGGAGGACTAACGAAGGTAGGATATGGATCTAATGGGGTACCGTTAGTGACCTTTTCTTTATCAAGTTTAGCCGACGTGTCATACGTGCTGGTGCAAGTGGTCAAATTGATCCCATTGAACATATAAATATGAGCACTCATTGAGGCTTAATCACTAGGAGGATGGTTGGAATTTCCCCTTACGGGAGGGGCAAGTGCTTGAGTAACCATGTAATGTTGCTAAGGAAAAGGTTTAACTTGATATTCAAGCCCTTTAATGAGTTTTGAAATTAAATAGGCAACAAAGACAATGCATGCTTCCTATTCTACCAAGATTAGTTTACAGGGATATGGATCTAATGGGGTACCGTTAGTGACCTTTTCTTTATCAAGTTTAGCCGACGTGTCATACGTGCTGGTGCAAGTGGTTAAATTGATCCCATTGAACATATAAATATGAGCACTCATTGAGGCTTAATCACTAGGAGGATGGTTGGAATTTCCCCTTACGGGAGGGGCAAGTGCTTGAGTAACCATGTAATGTTGCTAAGGAAAATGTTTAACTTGATATTCAAGCCCTTTAATGAGTTTTGAAATTAAATAGGCAACAAAGACAATGCATGCTTCCTATTCTACCAAGATTAGTTTAAACTAGATTTATCAAGAAGAGACAAGCCTATGGAAACATACACAAACTTGAAGGAAACAGGCCAATAATATATATTAATGAGAACATAACAAGGTACTTACAATCTATAGATGCAAATGAAACAACCTCACTAAGTCCTTCTTGTCCAACCCCTTTCTCGAAAGACCCACGATCAAAATGACAATAATTTTTTGTCCAACCCCTTTCTCGAAAGACCCACGATCAAAATGACAATAATTTTCACTGATATTCTCCCCCTTTTCACCATGAGAATGCCTCTTTATATAGGCTTTGAGAGGCTCAACCACCTTATATATCTTTGGAATAAGTTGAGGATATGATTCCACCAGTTGTGCGATTTCCCTTAGATCCAACCTATAACTTGGATTTGAGCCAAACTAACTCGGATGCTTTCTAGCTGTCCTTAGAGATAAGGGAGATTCCTCCCCAAGATTCTCTCAACAGATCAATGCTCCTTTAAATATATAAAAATAGTTCTATAGAAATCCCTGATAAGTGGAAAAGGAGCGATAATGCTCCCTGCATGTGAGCAGCAGAGCGATGATCTCCAAAAATTCGTTTAAGATGCTCATTCTTCAAGGTAAAATATTTGTAAGATTTGCCAAGTTTTATGTTTTCCTCTTCTAACAAATCTTAGAGGGAGTACCAAGTGTTCTTATAGTGTCATCTGCAATCCGAAACATGTGGGATGAAAATATGATGTTTGCGAGACTTGAGACAAAAGCGTGACACTTGCAATACTTACGACAATGAGAATGGGAAATTATCAAAGTGAGGAATTTTGACGTGTAACAACTGTCACAAGACATTCTGCACTTCTGCAATCAAATCATTTTGAACCTGTCTTTCCAAAATATGCAAACACTTCATACTTCTCGAAGATAGTTCTCAAATTTGTAGAGATGATTCTTAGACTCCCCCATTCAATATTCATATTTACCAGGAGTCTCCAGACTAGATGGCTTAGAAAGGTGTAGGGAGCCGCCCCAAAGTAGAGTAATCTTCTTGTTCTATCATATGAATTATGAAATCTTCCTCTTCATCATCTTCCTATTCTGACATCTTCCTCTTTTCCTATAGATTCATCATGGTCTCGTACTAATGCAAATCCTACTACGTGTGATTTCTGGGACCTGTTCTTCATTCACCTTCTCTTTAGTCACATGTTCTTTATTCACCTGTTATTTCTTTCTTTTCCAAACTTTCTTGCATATGATATCAATGTTTTGTTTCATGGAAGTATCCATCATGCATATACAATCACGATCTATATGTCCATAGTTGTGGCATTTGTAAAATTCAATATTGTGTGGGGCCATATACACATTTCTTTCTTGACCATTTCTTCCATAAGCTCTGCAATCTACAACTTTGTCCAAAGTTATTATAGGTAAAACAATGACCAGAAAAGAAACTTTGACACCTGGGAGTGAATGATCTTTTTTTTTATGTAGTCCTTTTGAATTCATGCCTTGGATGATCAAGATCTTCTCTTCTATTGTTTCCTTCATAGTGATTGAAGTTTCTTTGATACCTAAAAGTGAAGGGTCTTCTTTGATATCAATATCTTTTGTAATATTCTTCTTGAGTCTTCTTCATTTATGGAATTTTCTCCTTTTAGGGCTTGCATTATTCCTTCTTTATTGAGCCTTTGATGATTTTTTCATAAATCTTAGTCTTCTCTTCATCCTTCCTTTCTAGCAACCTATAACACTTTCCTTCAACTTTCTTTACTAATGATGTGGATCTTTCTCTCTCTTCAATGTTCTTGCTGAGCCTAAAAACTTTAACTCTCAATGTGACAACTTCTTCTTCAAGCTTCTCACAATATTCTTCTTTCGTAATCATCTAGATCTTCATGACTTCCTCCTTTCCCTTTGCTTCTTCAAGTTGGGTATTCAAGGAGACAATTTCTTCTTCAAGTCATCTTTCTTGTTGACTAAATTCTCTTCAAGATTATTTAAGTCCTTAGATCTATCCTTGAGATGGCTAGTCAAAACATTTTCTCTCTTCTCTGTTTCCTTTCTTTGTGCTACTATTTTGGCTTCCAAAGACTGATTTTCTTCCAACTGACTTTTGCATGCTTCTTCAATCCTTTTGGCTTCTTCTAATTGGACTTTTAGGTTTGTAAGCATCTGTTGGACTTATTTGGAGTTGGGATTTTGAGTCCCATTCTTTAGCTCCATCAATTCTTAATTAAGTGACTTTTTCTTCCTTCTTTTTTTCATCAGATCATCTAAAGTGCTAGTTAATTATGCTTCAATATTTACTATTCCTTCTTCACAATATTATTCTTCTGAATTTGTCTGACATGAAGAGCATATTTCTTCTCATTCTTCTTCATCATATTCTTTATTCTAATTAGCATGCTTTGGATTTGCGATAGAATGGGATTCCTTAAATTACAGATCATGTATCTTATCCTAAAGTTCTTTGGTTGATAAACATTGTCCCACTTTGTATTTTACCGGATCCGATAATCCTTCCAAGATGAAATCTATTGCTATTTTTTTTGTTTCTCTTCAATTCCTTCTTGCCTACAATATTTAGTTTCTTTGAACCGGTGTATCTTGTAACAACTAAGTACCAAACACCATACCCCTGTGCTACTAGAAATGATTTCATCATGTTTATCCACATCTCATAGTTTTTACCATTCTAACCAACAAACTATGGTACTCCAATCTTTGCGTACTCCATGATCTTCCTTCCAATGCTTAAACTGTTTTCTTGAATGACCTTCTCTGACACTAATTGTTGGAATACTAAGAGGGGGGAAGGTGAATCAATATGCAAATTTTTTACCTCTATCAGTCACAATATACAAACTTCAACTTTATAAAAAATATATCATTTATGATTACATTCAATATATCATGAGCATATAACTATAAGAAGTACCATTCAAAAATATCACATCATATACATATTATGCCAAAATTTATGTGGAAACCCAAATGGGAGAAAACAATGGAATAGTTTCTTATATATATCAAGAATACATTCATAAGAAGCACCAAATTCCCAATTCTTTAGCACCAACTAGAAGGAGGAGCCAACCCCCTATTCACAGGCTCTAACCTAAAGGAAGCTACAATTCCCTTAATTCTCCAACTATAACTGGAAGGAGAGTCCAACCTTGTAGTTTATAGGCTCCAACCTAAAGGAATATTCAACTCCTTGTGTTCTCTAGCTTCAACTAGAAGGAGGCTATGGCCCCCTAATTTACAGGCTTGAACTTGAAGGAATATCCAACTCCCTGAGTTCTCTGACACCAACTGGAAGGAGGATACAACCCCCTTTCCTTTCCCCATCTCGTCGCCCTGAAATATAAGTGTATAAATATCCTATCACTACCACTGATACTGTCACTTCAACCTGTCACCAACTTGTCACTATCACACCAACTTGTCACTAATGATCAACCAATCATCCAACCTGTCACTTTCCTCGTCACTGTCAGGGATGATTTTAAGGATGGAAATTTATTTTAAAATGTAGAAACCTTGGTGAATGTTACTAATCCTTCATATATCAACTATAAATGTTTGGCGATATTTTTGTAAAATATTCAAATTTCTAAGTATTTTATATAGTTTTTATAAAATTTTGGAGATTTTTAATGTAAAATAAATTTATCCTATAGAATTTGGGCGAATCCGTTTTAAAATAGTGAATCTCGTTTTTGGAAAAACCATGGAAAATTAGCCCATGAGAGAAATTTAGCCCCTAAAATCATCCCTGGTCACTGTCACTGTCACTGTCTTTGTCACTCTCTCTGTCACTGATATACCATCAACTATAACCATATACACTCACATGGATACCAAACCATCACCATACCATGTACATAAACCATGTACATAACCCATGTACTAGAACCTATACCATACCATGTACATGAACCATGTACCATAACATGTACCATACCGTATATATCAACCATGCACCATATCATGCATGTACCAAGATGTACCATAAACCATGTACTGTGAGATGTGCCTCATCCATATACCATATCACTCATCACATGTTTTAGTCATTCCATACACCATGTACCATAAGATATCATCAATGAAGTAACTCAACCATATGCCTCATATATATGTCAATATCACAAAGATGCGCCTCATACATATGATACATTTTTTCTTAAGCATGTGCCAACATAACCATGACATATACCAAACCCGATACCAAGATATCCAAGATGTGCCTCTAATCAATGTACCATGACATAACCAAGATGTTTCTCAACATGTATAAACATCACCAAAACATGCCTCAAGCATGTACTACAACATCCAATGCATGTACCTCAAACATGTGCCATAACCTTATCAAGAAGTGCCTCAAACATGCATCAATATCACCAAGAAATGTACCTCATACATGTACCAAGAATATTCCTCACAACATTCACATAAGATGTGCCTCAAGAATGTGCCAATGTCTCAACAAGATACCAAAGACATGCCTCAAGCATGTACCATAAAATCACCAACAAGTAACCCTCAAAACATGCATATAGACATACCTTTAAACCTGTAGCTGACCTGATACACAAGATTGCAGAACTATAGCTCTTTCTTAGCTTCAAAAAATTGGTACTAGCATCCTCCCCAAATTTTTCTTAGCCTTGCAGGACTAAGAGTAGTCAAATAATGGGGCCTGGGACAAGGGTTGTACAACCTGCAAATTTTCCTCGTAGGACACCAATAGCCTGACCTGTAAGGGTCAACCAAATTAGGGTTTATTAGAAAACCCTTTCTCTCCTCTACAATCCCGAAACTTTCACACTCCTTACTCTTTCACTGCCTCATATTCACCATTTCATATTCATCAATAGATTCAAATTTTCAAAGTGACTTCTTTCCTTAATTTAAGGGTCACCTGTACTTTCTAGTTATAACCACTTTTCCCTTTAATTAATGACTTGTAACTATTTAGGGGCTTGTTAACGATTCTTTGGGGCTTCCAACTTCATGACCTCATAACTCCTCAACCGTGAGGAACTACGTGACGTACCACCTACCATTGGAAATGCCATAATGAGGACTATCCATATATGAGTGTGTTACCTGCATTTGCACTATCCTTCATGTCCTTATTCCTCAAAAAACTTTGGGATTCATGACCACACCTCTGGGAATTCTTGTATACTTATTCAAATGCACTCATCACATATGTTGGCATCAATGAAAACCACTTCTATTGAAATCAATTAAAACTGGCCATCCAACAATATCAATGATTACCAACTATCCAACACATATTTGGATTTATCATGTGATGAAAAGTGCATAATTTCAATCTCAAAGGTTGAGCCAGACATTTTTAAGAAGCTTATTGAATGAGAAGCCAATTTCCCATTGGCATCAACTCAACATTTCTTTAATCTAGTCAAAACTAAAGCACTAGGGTAAATCCACTGGGCTCTGTAAAGTATTTTCTTGTTTCACTAGATTTTTGATTTATTTATTCATTTTTGTTTCTCTGACTCAAATACTATGAATGATACTATATATAAATGAGATTTCCCTCAAGCACTTTGATGTTTTCAGTAATTTTTGGTTATTTTTGAAGTAGAATATTAGATAATTGGTTCTTGAATTCAGAGGTTGTCAGAGCAAAGAATTTGTTATAGAAACAATGACTCCATGCCCAATGATAGAAGGCACTTATTTTACAATTCTTGATGCCTCACATGGAAGAATCATTCATAGTAGGAGCCAAATGTTGTAAATTCAAATAAACTTTCTTAAATTGTGCGTTGAAGAGGGAATTCAATGTGAATAAATTGGTTATATCATTTATTTAATTTATTAAGGAAATGACCCTATTTGGAGAAATGTTGAAGGTGATTCATATCTAAGGGTTTATGTAGGCCTAGGGTCCATTGATGGACCTATACGAGGAACTCCTAGACTACTCTAAAGACTTCATGGAGGAGGATTCCATTTTTTCTAATGGGTCCCCTAGAAAGCTTCAATATTCAAAGGATTTGATTGGGGGCCAACAAAACTCTTCATTTTCATATGCTAAGGGGACAAGTTCTAATCTAGGAGATAAGGTATTGGAGTCCAATAGGGTCCATTTTTCTTTAAATAATACCTTATAAATATACACAAAAGTGGGTAATGTGAAATACTTGTAAGTCCATG
Organism: Picea abies; assembly: GCA_900067695.1. NCBI lineage: Eukaryota > Viridiplantae > Streptophyta > Pinopsida > Pinales > Pinaceae > Picea > Picea abies. The sequence continues at coordinate 6,911 of CBVK0101089789.1, forward strand.
CAATATTTGATAGGAGTCCTAAAAGTGCATGTACCATTATCAAACTGGATGGAAAGGATCTATCAAATAAATTTAATGGCACATTGACTGAAGTTAAGGATTGTAAAGACTTATTAAATCAGACATGGGATAATTATTATTTTACACAAACTAAGGCTAATGGATAAACTTTTTTTTGGAACAAGGTGGCATTTATCTTTGTTCACAATATACCTACAATCCAAATCCATATATTTCTAAAGATGAGTATTTATTATTCAATATATGAGAATTGTCTTGGTTCTAGTTTCATTGACAATGAAATATTAAATTGGGAAGTTTTAAGACTTTAATGTGCAATAACATAAATGGTATTGATATTTTTAGAAAATGGTTTGCATGTAGAACTTAAAAAATCGACACCATTCCAAGTCTGACATGTGGATAAAATTGGTATGGTGTGAGAAAGTAGTATCAAGACATGTGAGTAGGTTAAACCATGTGCACTTTCAAATTCTTGATATGAATGACAACTATCATATGTGAGAATACATGGAAAACTTTATTGTACACATGGAAGGTGGGATTTGACGCATGGAAGCAACACCAGGGTTCATCCTATAGGTCTCTCAAAAACTATATTTTATTTGGTGTTCTACTTGAAGAACATGGTGTTGGGTTGTTATATTCTTTGTAATGATAAAACAATCAACCAATTTTCTAGTTGACGTGGATCAACTGGGTGATAAGTCGATTGACAAGTTAAGTCAAGTTGATGGTTAAGTTGAAGGTTGAAGTGATTGATTAGGGAAGTCAAATTCAAAGTGATTGAAGGGAAGTTGAAGGGTCACTCGGTAGGAGGTCGAGTGGTAGTCGACTGCAGACCACCTAAAGGATGAAAAGGAAGTTGAATGGTAAACCAACTGAGGTCAACTGTAAAAAAATCCTGAGATTCATGAGTTTTGTAGCCAATCATCTACGTGGATCTGTATCTATTTTTCGGCACCATGATTTAGGGTTTTTCATGTTGTGAATCCTATAAATATGGTGTGTTGTAATTGTATTAAGTTGATGTTCATTCTATTATTTAGCATAAGGTTACTGTTCATGTATATGTAAGATGAGTTGGTTGCAGGGTTGTTCTTATGTAAAGTGAGAGAGTATCATGGTGATTGTTTCTTAGGTGTATACCAATATTAGTCATGCACCTCTTTATTCAATGAATGAATAAGACAACAAGAAAGAAATACACTCAAGGAATGTTGGTTTTCTTGGTTTTTGGTTTCTAGGGTAAAATCACAATGTACTGTGTGTGATTGGCATTTATTTCTTGTTTAAATATATCTAGTATTTCCTAGTTGATTTAGTGTGAGTCTTTATTTCTCATGAAGTTTTATTAGATCTTGTCCATTGATTTTTACAAGTTGTAATAGAGAAAGGTTGAGAATATCTTGGATCTAAGCTAATCCTATGGCCAGTGGGAGTTGTAAGCCATACATATTTAAATTTGTGCTTGAAATAATGACAAGAAGTTGAAGGATAGAGATATAAAAATTCAATGGCTATAATTTTGAGCTTTGGAAGCTTAAAATTAAAGATATCCTTGTAGATTGAGAACAATGGCAGTGGTATGCCTAGGAACCGTTCCAACGGGTATGTTGAGGGAAGAATGGGAGAAACTTGAAAGAAGGGAAAGGAGTACAACTTGAATTTTCCTTGCATATTTGGTATTGTGGAATGTCTCGGGTGAAGAATATACAAATAAACCGTGGGAAAATTTTGGAATCTTGTACAGGACAAAATGTTTGGTCAAAAATATATTCCTACATAAGAAATTGTATCTTATGAGGATGAGTGATGAGAGCTCGGTAACAGAGCATATAAATGCATTAAATATTGTAATAATTCAATTCTTGTTTGTGGATATTAAAATAATTGAGGAGGAGAAATGCATTGTTCTAGTATGTTCTTTGTCGGACTCCTGTGATAGCTTAGAGGTGGCTATAGGGACTAATTTGACCACATTAGCACTTGAAAACATGGTTTCATCTCTACTATCAAAAGAATTGAGACAGACGAAAATGGAAGGATTGACCAAAGATACCTTAATGGTGAGAGGTTGACCAATCGATGGAGATAAGGGAAAATTATTTGGTAGAAAGTTTAAGTTGAAGGGTAGATCTAAATCCATGGTTCGTTTGATGAGAATATGTTGCAATTGTGGTAAAGTTGGGCATTACAAGAGATATTTCAAGTCAAAGGTGAAAACATTCAGTATAGGATCCGATGAGAGGTAGTCGATTGAGAGAAATACTAGTCCAAATGAAGGAGGCGATGTGTATTTAGCATCGAACAATACACAGTCGGATCATAATGTTTGGTTGATCAACTCAGAAGCATACCTTTATATGACACCTAATATAGAATGGTTATGTGGATATGAGAGACATGAAGGGGGAGATGTGTTCTTGGGGGATGAATCGACAATGGAAATTGTTGGATGGGGAAGATTTTGATTAATACTGCAATATGGGAGGGGTAGAACCCTTCTAGGTGTACTACATATTTTTTGGTTGGAAAGAAATATGATATATGTTAGAAAATTGAGTGATGCATGCATTGGCACTCTATTTTAGAAGGATATGTGTAGAATGGTCAGGGGTGAGATTGTATTATTTAAATGAGTTTGGATTGGAACCCTATACAAGTTATTAGGGATTGTTGACTCAACTGGATACAACAACATTGCCATTCCTGAAGTTGACTTGAATTCAACTCAACTCGACTTAACTTAGGATGAGTCGATACGATCCAAATAAATTTTTCTTCGTCAAGTCAATCCAACCATGTTATGGAACTAGAGGATGGGACACATTGGTGAAAAAGTAATTCGATCTATGCACAACAAAGGTATGATATAATTTTTTCCTAATTGTAATTTGGAAGTCACTTTTGTAAACATTTCATATAAGGAAAACAAAACCGGGTTCTAAAGAGATAAGGGAAAATGAATTATGGAATTGATACATAGTGAGTGATGTGTTTGGGCCTATTCCAGTCCCTTCACTTGGTGGATCCCTATATTATTTCTCCTCCATATATTATTTTTCTATGAACACATGGATATATTTCCCGAGGAAGAAATAAGAGGTTTTCAATACATTCAGAGAGTTCAAATCTCCTGTGGAAAACCAAACATATAAGAAGATCAAGGTGCTGAGAAATTACAATAGTGGTGAATTTTGTCGAAATTATTTTAAGAAGTTATGCAATAAATGTGGCATAACATGCCAAAACATGACACCATATACCTCAAATCAAAATGGATTTCTTAAGAGAATGAACAGGACATTGATGAACATGGCAAGGATCATTCTTAGTGGTACAGGGATCACATAGGAATTCAAGGTAGGTGTAGTCAACACTATAAAAAATTTGGTAAATACGTCTCCTTCATCAGTGTCAGTATACTTGAATCCACGTGGGATGTATTTTGGTAAGAATCCTTTTCTTTCACATCTCAACGTATTTGGTTGTGATGAATTTGTGCATGTTCCCAAGGAAAAGAGGAGTAAGCTAGAAAATAAGGAAGTCAAGTGTATTTTCATTGAGTATAAGGATGGAGTGAAAGGATATACGCTCTAGAATATTGCATCAAGGAATATAATGTACAATTCAGATATGGTATTCATGGAAATCGGTGGCACTTCCAAGTCTGGAGAGGTTCAAACTAGAGAGGATGGTGTTTGAACTAAGTAATGAATAAGATAGTTTAGATGAGTCAACTAAATTAGATGAAAAGGTGGAATAGAAAAAATATATTTTAAGGAGGATTTAATGAATAAGAAATCCAACTAAAAGGTATAGTCTACCTAATTTTCATTTTTCATTTCTTTTATCTGCCACTAATGAGGATCCCAAGTTAGTCAGGGAGGAAGTCAAATTGACAAAGGGTAAAATATGGAAGGACACCATGGCCAAAGAAATGGAGTCCTTGTACAAGAATGAGACATGGGATCTGGTTGAATTACCTAATTGAAGAAAACTTATCGGTAGCGAGTGGGTGTTCAAGAAAAATATGAACATAGAAGGTCAAGTCAAGAAATTTAAATATCAACTGGTAGCAAAAGGGTATTGCCAAGCCAAAGGAGTTGAATTTGATGAGATTTTTTCCCTTGTTGCAAAATTAACTTCCATTAGAGTACTAATGTCTCTTGTTGCAACATTTGATCTTGAAATAGAGAAAATGGATGCGAAGAAAAAATTCCTATATGGGTACCTGGAAGAAGAAATATACATGAAATGACTTGAAGGATTTGTAGTAAAGGGTAAGAAAGAGCTATTGTGAAAATTGAAAAGATCCCTTTATGGGCTAAAGTAATCACCAAGGATGTGGTACCAAAAGTTTCATACCTACATCCTTAGTTTGGGATTAGTAAGAGGCAAGGTTGATCACTATGTATATTCCAAGGAAGAAGGTGGTTGTTTCATATATGTAGCATTGTATTTCGATTAAATGTTGTTGGTCGAAAATAGCATGGACTGAATAAAGGAGGTGAAGAGGAATCTATCCTCCAAGTCCGACATGAAGGATATCAGTGCAGTGAACTTCATTATGAGAATGGAGATAAATAGAGATTGGGATGTTAGAAAGATTTGGTTTAATCATAGGAAGTACATTGAAACAATCTTGAAGTGTTTCAACATGCAGGATTGCAATCCATTCAAGGTTCCTATTCTTGTGGGAGAAAGGATAAATGTTGAATAGTGTCCAAAGACATGGGAAGAAATCAAAGACATGGCACATGTTCCCTATGCAAGTGTTGTTGGTAGTCTAATGTATGTGATGGCCTGCACTCGACCGGACATTGCTCATGTTGTGGGAGTTATAAGAAGATACATATCAACACCTGGGAAAGAGCATTAGATAGTTGTCAAGAGAGTTTTCAGGTATTTGTGTGGAACAAAATATAATTCTATATGCTACCAATGGAATCCTAAAGCTGACAGTGAAGTAAATGTACATGGCTTTGTCAATGCCAACTGAGCTAGAGATATGGATCGATGAAGGTCAACCAATGGATATGTGTTTAATATGTTTTGTGGAGAAATCAACTAGATGAGTAAACGATAGGTGGTTGTAGCTTTGTCAAAAATAGAAGATAAATACATGGTAGCCACTCATGGAAGAAAAGAAGAAGTATAGTTGCAATGACTGTGTTCAGGGATTAGGTTTGAGTAGAGAGCTATGAAGATAAATTGTGACAGTCAAAGAAAAATATTTCTAGCAAAGAACCTAGCATACCATTCCAGGAAAAATCATATTGATGTACAATATCATTTCATGAGAGACATGGTGGAAAGTAACAAGGAGTTGTTGGAGAAAGTAGACACATTGGAAAACATAACAGACTATTTGACCAAGTATGTGAGTGTTGGGAAGTTTACTTGGTGTAGAGAGGTAATGGGAATTGTTTCCCTTGGTCAATGAAAAAATGTTCATGTTCAATGTATCAGCAAAGAATACAACAAGTGGGAGAATTTTGGTTTGTTATATTCTTTGTAGTGAAAGAAAAAATATTCGATTGTCAATTCGAGGTGGATCAACTAGGGATAAGTTGACCGAAAAGTTAAGTCGAAGGTCGAAGGGAGCGTCTAGGAATTCATAAGTCAAAGTGTTCGACAGGAAATTTGAAGTTGAAGTGGCCTATAAGAGGTCATTAGGAGGTCAAGTAGAAACCGAATAAAGACTGACTAGAGGTCAACTAGTAGTTGACTGGTAATCCGAATGAAGTTGACTGTAACAAAATTAAAATATTTGCAGGACTTGCGGCCAATGATCTACATGGATCTGTAACCATTTTTGGGCACCATGATTTAGGGTTTTCTATTTTGTAAATCCTATAAATAAGTCACGTTGCAATTGTATTACGTTGATCAATCTTTAGTAGAAGGTTGGTGGTCATGTAGTTGTAACCCAAAATTTTTGCAAGGTTGTGCTTGTATAATGAAAGAGAGTATGATGGAGCTTGTGTCTTAGGTGTAGACTAAGGTTAGTCATGTAACTCTTTATTTTGAATGAATAAGACAACAAGAGAGAAA
>CBVK0101089809.1:0-20000 GCA_900067695.1 Picea abies
GTATCGAGGAAGGACCCCATTCCTATCGTGTCACATTTTGTATCATTCTCCTCCCCACATGCCATCTGTTCTCCACCTGACCATGCACCAAGGCTCGTTCCCTTTAGCCCCTCCTTGTCCTCCGACATCTGTCCATCTCCCAATTACCAAAACTCTAAATTGGTGTAATCCTGCTGATGTCACACATGGATTGACACATGCTGAATACTGCCACATGTCACTCTGATTCATGACTTACATGTGCCTAAAATGTTGAATCAATCTGACACTTTTCATTACCTGGTTGTGCCACATGTTCGTAGTTGACGTGGTATACTTACGTGAGTCGAATCAATGGTCCAGATCACATATTGATCTGATGATTCAGATTCAGTCGGGATTTCACACATCGCGATTTCGACACTCTTGACATTCAGTGTTTCTATCACTTCAAAGTCCCAATCCATGAAACTCTGTAATGGAGTCGTATCAATGGTCCAGATCACATCTTGATCTGATGGCTGCGATTAAATCCCAATATCGCATATCACGATTTCGGGATTCCTGTGGTTATTGTTATTTGACATATTCAACTCTCGATCCGTGAAACTCCAAAATGGAATGAGATCGACGGTCCAGATCAGACCTTGATTCAATGGATACGATTAAATCGCGATTTCACAATTCTTGTTGCATTGTTTCTTTTCCTCTCCATGTCGCGATTCGCGAAGCTCTGATATGGAGTTAGATCAACAGTCCATATTTGATCTCTATTCAATGGCTGCGATTAAATCGTGATTTCGCATATCATGAATTCGAGAGGTTAGGGAACCCTGTTCCTTTGACTTTCCAGTCAGTGAAATGACGATCTATCTCCACATGTCTTACCTGTAAATGGACGGTCTTCCTTCTTTCGGGATTTTGTATGCCCGCTTCTCCTTGCACTTTAAAGAACATGTAGGTTCTGCTTGATCTAACGATGGTCGGATCTCACGCTTGGATATAATTCCTGAGATCTATCCTCCTCTTCAGCGTGCTCTTATTATCTACATTCATATCTGATGACCATCGGGAATTCAATATGGGATCCAATGATTAGAAATGCTTCATAAACTTTACGGGACTTCATCATGCCTAATCAACAGTTTAGATCAATCCTCAATTTGATGACTGAGGATTGTTGTGTTTAGACAATTGTTGCATTGTTGGTCTTCCTGAATATCACTGCGCTATTGATCATCGCTGCCATACTCAAGCCATCATCATTGTTGTACTTTCCATCAATGAAAAGCATACGCTATGTGTAAAACATACCAAACATCCTCTGCACTATCTTTTCTGATCTTATCGAGGTTGCTCTGCAACATCTTCCCAAAATACTTGTGGTGTCCATCTGTTACATTCTTCCTGTACTTATGCCATCTTCATTGCTGTACTTTCCATCAATGACAAGCATATGCTACATGTTAAACATTTCCAATAGTACCCTTAGCGTTGGATGGTAGGTATCGGTGAGGTATCAATGATTAAAAAGTAAGGAGATGGACAGAGCATAAGCACGGGACAACAACTACAAATTCTTCGCCCTTTGGTTAACGTACACATGTATACAAGTTTTTTGTTGTAAATTAATTAAATGTTTTATGTGTGTAAATTATATGTTTATGGAATTGTAGTGGTTTCTAGTATAGTTGGGCAATCTTGTTTGATGTGGTTAGACAAAAAATTTAAATGGATCTCGCTTCTTGAATGAATATAATTCATTGTGTCCTTCCCATTACCCCTGTTTTAAATTTAAATGTTTTGATCTATGACTGTAATACCCTTCTGCTGCGTTGAGGAAAAGATATGGCTCTTCCCACTCACACCCAGAGAATTTTTTATTTTAGTTTATTCTCCAAAGTAAATTTGCTCAGCCTCTCCTTTCGTTTTGTTGTGTCCATCTCTTTTTCCCTGCGTAATCTGGTAGTTTTCCTCCTGGATTTTTCCAGTTGTTTATCCACCCATACATTGTTGATTATGCCCAGGGAGTTGCCCATTTTTTTTAATCCCTAATGCCCATTCTACTGAGAGATGTGTGTGTCTCTCTCCTTAGTATTTGGAGAAAATTGTATGGAGCAATCACCCAATGATTTCTCTCCTCACACAAGCATTTGCATTGTTATCCCTGGTGCCTTGCTCCCACTTCGCCCAACATTTATACTGAGGTATTTGTGTGCCCATTGGGTGATTTATTATCTTCCCTTTCTCCTCTACGTAGCTGAGGGGTGTAGAGCTCGTACCCACACAAATTTTTCCCCTCCTCTTTGCGTTATTGACAACCTTAAACCCTCTGCATTGGGTCTCATTCCACAGAATTTTTGGGAGTGTTATGTTGCCCAAGCTTATAAAGGTTATGATGTGGTCCGCATGTTAAGTACTGTCCAAATTTTCATCTTTGTTCATGGTGGATTCCTTGTTGGCCTATAGAAAACAATCCAAGAAAATGAGCGATTAGATTCTGTGTAATTCCTTTGACTTTTGTGGTATTTAATTTTCTGAACGATTTTGGGCTACAACATTATCTCACCTTCCTGAGCACCTCTACATTAATTTACTACTCCTTCTTCTAGGCTCATCCATTTCTGGAGCTATTCATTGTCTTTATTGCAGTTTCATTTTCCTTTGAGAATTTTTGTTTCAAGGTCTATATCAAGGGCTGGATCGAGGGTTGTATTAGGTGTCGAATCCAAGACCGGATGGAGTGTCGGATTAAGAGGTCTATCATTTTAATGACTAAATTTTGGTGTGCAACTCTTGTTTCGTGTCTCTGTCCTTAGCACTTATTGTAGATTTGGGTTGGAAAAATCTAGTGAACTTGACCCTTGCGAGCCCTTTCTCTTTTGAGTTTTTAAAATCCAAGACCGGATGGAGTGTCGGATTAGGAGGTCTATCATTTTAATGACTAAATTTTGGTGTGCAACTCTTGTTTCGTGTCTCTGTCCTTAGCACTTATTGTAGATTTGGGTTGGAAAAATCTAGTGAACTTGACCCTTGCGAGCCCTTTCTCTTTTGAGTTTTTAAAAGTTGATTTATGTATCTGTTTCCTCTGCTCTGTAGAGTTCTGAAAATATTTATCTGTCTTAAGGAAATATAGATTTGTTTCTTACTTTTGTCAAGAACTTTATTTTTATATTCATTTTTCTGTTAGGGAGATTTGTGATTATTTATTAACTGGAATCTAGTCGTGGTGCAAGCTTGAAATTGTAGCTTGATGTGAACTTTAATTTCACCCTGTATTCATTTCCTTCCTCGAAATTCTATTACCTTATTTATTTCTGAGTTGGCAATTACATTCGCCTAGCTTTCTTCTTCAGAATTTTCTGAGATTCATGAATAAATCTGCATTTTGGTGTAATTCTCTAGGGTTTACCTCAGTGTTTCTTTGAAAACTAAACAATGACCCTTCCATCCTCGTTTGGAAGTTTTTATCCATCAATTAACTTCCACGTTGGCAACTTATATATCTGTGTGTTGACTGTCAAAAATCTACATTGGAATCCCATAATCATTGAGTATTCGATGTCGGTCAAGTATCCTTTTGTTTTTCTTTTTGCTGAGTAATGTTCAATCTAGAGGAATTACTGGAAAATTATGTATGTACTACACCTTAGGAATTCCCTTTTATGCTTGTTGGAACTTTTAAAACCATTTTAAATTCTACAAGAATCTCATGGTATGTTCATCAGAGTCACTTTGTTGGCACTCCTTGAGGTCTTGTTGTTAGCCTTGAACACCTAGATTGATGTTCCCTTACCTTTAACCTCTATATTTTTGGCTGCAACTCTACCCATACTGATTTCTTGTTTCCTGTATTCTTTTTAATTAGAATTTTGTGTTATCAGAAATTGCGTTGTAACAGATCCGGATGGAGGACCGACTGAAGGTATGGATGGGGAACCAGATGAAGGTTCGGACGGAGGACTAAATGAAGGTCAGTATTGAGGACTGGATTAAGGTTTGGTTGAAAACTACATCGTCTTTGCACAGGTTTAGGGGTTGGAATAAATTATAGAACTTTTCCTTTGGATTCTTAACTCGGAATGTAGCTTAACATCTAATTATATTTTAATTGTTACAACATATTGGTCATTTTTAATTCCTGTAATGAATTTGAGAAAAGTAAATGCACTCTTATTTATGGAAGAACAAGTTAAGGTATTCCTTGAAATTCTTTAATGGATATGTAAGGTGTCGAATTTTTATTTATTTCCCTTGCTGATTTTCTTGGGTTTATAAAATGGGTACATGATGAAGGGTAGAATGTTAAGTTGTTGTATTTTTTAAGCATGGATGATCTCCTTTTATTTCTTAGTTGGATATGTAAAGTAACATGATGTCCTTACGTGATGGGTGATGATTGATATTCTTATGGATCCATAAGACATGAGTTTATCTTAGGCTCTATGATTGTAATTACACTTATGAATCTTAATTTTTATATAGCACTACCTTATATGAATTTCACTTGATCATTACCCGAAGGATGGATTGAGTAGATTAAATTAGACCCAGCACTATGCTGAATTATTTTGATGTTAACTGATGATTTTCCTTATGAGACGAATTGAGCGATTTATGGTTTATGTTGTGATGCGTCATTATTAAAAGAATGCATTGGTTATGGGCTATTTTTTATTGTGTTAATGCATTGATATATGTATCGTTATTCACTGCCATGTTGTGCCAGATTTTGTCGTACAGGTTGTTAATGTGTTAATATTGTTCATTAATATGTCAGATGATGTTCTAAAGTTGTCATTATTAATTGAAATGTATATTTCCTAATGCAACAACAAAAAAATGGTTTTCGTAAGGGATGGTCATTACATATGGTATCAGAGCGGGTTCAACCCCATGACTTGGGATCATTACAACTTCCATTGTATGAAAACTGAGAAGATTAAGGTCAACAAGTTCGTGTTTGGAATTAATGTCAGCATTCCTGTGAAAGTGAGGATTTTAATGCCTCAGACTTTGCATGATGTTGTCCAGAAGGCCCTCATAGATTAGGAGGAGCTCATCAATGGGGATCAGAGTAAGAATTTGGATAGACCAATGGGACATGAGACATATGGTGTGCACCAGCATCAGGCATTAGCCATACATCCACCAAGGTATTAAGGCACTCAGAGAGGATCCACATTCATGACACCACGACGATCGACGCCTCAACAATAGAATCCCTACAAGAGGACCACAACACCAACAACAACACCGTCCAAAACTGTTCAGCAGAGTAGACTAGGGTTTCAGGCCAGTGGGCCGTCAGCTTCCACTTTGGGGACCAGGAGTACTAGACCGAAGACTAGATGATGGACATGTGGAGAGCCACACTACCAACATGACTGTAAAGTTGAGAGGGCCAGAGTAGTCAGATCAGATGGGCATACCACAATAGGATATCTGGGAAAGGCCCATCGGATTCATGTAGAGGTGAAAAACCTCTAGGACGAGCAACAGTCTACTATGCTTGAGATGTTAGGTACCATTGTTGACCATACCTTTAGTATTTTGATAGATCCAGGAGCTACAAAGAGATTTATTTTTGGTGCAGTGCTAAAAATTATTAAGGTAAAGGCAGTCAAATAAGACTCATTTAGCTACATATAAATTGCTTCTGGAGCCAAACAGAAGGTTGGAGGAAGGGTTACAGGTTGTATCCTTAACCTGGGAGATTTTTTTATGAAGGCCAACTTGTACGTCATGATATTAGGATCTTATGACGTCATGATTGGTATGGATTGGTTATAATTGCATGAGGCGATACTCAAATGTAAGACAAAACAATTGAGTTTGGTTGATGATGGGGGACAAATACATGTGATTGTAGGAAGGAACTATGGAGTTTACCTAAGGTTCATTTCTTCTCTACAACTATGGAAGATCATGCACAAGGGGTGCAAGCTATATGTGATCCTTGCATTAAACAAAAGGGGCATGGAAGAAGGACTATAAAACCTTATGGTAGTATGGGAATTTGTGGACATATTACTACAGGAGTTACCAGAATTTTTTCCTAAGAGGGAATTGGAATTTACCATTGACCTAAAACTAGGGACCAAACTGATAGAAAGAATGATGTATTAGATGTCGACCCCTGAGTTATAGGAGTTTAAAATGCATCTGAAGGAGTTTCTAGACCTAGGACTTATATGAACAAGTGTGTCACCTTGGGGTGCACTGGTTATTTTCATATGAAATAAGGATGGGTTGTAGAGTATCTGCATTGACTACTATCAATTGAACAAGGAAACGATCAAGAACCAATATCCGTTGCCAATGATAGACGATCTGTTTGATCAGATGAAGGGCGTGATGGTGTTCTCGAAGATCGACTTGAGATCAGGGTAACACTAGTTACGGATCAAGGAGGAAGAAATTCCTAAGATCACCTTTAAGATAAGGTTTGGACATTACAATTTTACTATTTTACCATTTGGACTGACAAATGCATTAGGGGTATTCATGAGCTTGATGAATGGGGTGTTCTGAGAATACTTGGAATTTTTTTTTCAAGTATTCATTGACAATATTTTGATATATTCTCAGACTATGGAAGAACATAATGAACATTTGCACTTGGTACTACAATGTCTATGAGAGAACAAATTGTTTGGGAAAATGTCAAAATGCTATTTTTATCATTCGAAGATTCATTATTTAGGGCATGTTATATCTGACAAGGGTATCACTGTCGATCCAATGAAGGTAGAGGCTATTATGGGGTGGTATCATCGACGAATGTCCCAGAAGTGTGTAGCTTCATGGGTTTACTGGGATATTATCAATGATTCGTCAAGGGTTTTTTGAAGACAAAAAATATGATTACGGAATTGCAAAAGAAGAACAAGAAGTTTGTGTGGAATGAGAAATGCATGGACAATTTTTGAAGGTTCAATGATTTGTTGACGACAACACTAATACTAAAATTCCATGATATGAATGAGGACTTCTTGGTATGCACTGATGCATCCAAGGAAGGCTTAGGCAAATTCTTGATGTAAGACGATCGAGTGATCGCTTGCATCTCGAGAAAGTTAAGAAAGCATGAGGAGAAATATGTGAAACATGATTTGGAGTTGTTAGCCATCATGTATTCCCTAAGAGTGTGGATACACTACTTGATTGGAAAAAAAACTGAACTAAAAGAAGACCACTCTAGTTTACAACACATTTTTATGCAAAGCAACTTGAATTTGCGACAAAGGTGTTGGTCGGAGTTGCTTAGCGAGTACAATTTCAATATTACATAGATAAAAGAAACAATGAATAGAGTGGATGATGCGTTGAGTTAGAGACCACACATATTTTCGTTGATACCTCTTTAGATGAATCTACGTGAAAAGATTCTAACTATACAATGTGACGATGACTAGTATCAAGAGGACACCATGCTGATACCAAAATTTGATGGATTTACTGTGGACAATGACAGATTAATGAGATATAATAACCAGATTTACGTACCACCCAACGACGAGTTGAGAAATTTTATCTTGAACAAATCTCATAGAGCAATATACATGGCTCATCCAGAAGTCACAAAGACGAGGGAAAGCCTTAAACCCTTATTCTTCTGGAAGGGAATGAAGGAAGAAATAGTCAACTACGTGGTGAGATGTCTAGAATGTCAACAAGTGAAGGTTGAACATAGATATCTGGTAGGATTACTACAACCACACGTTATTCCGAAATTGAAATGGGATGTTATTTCGATGGACTTCATCATTGGATTGCTGCTAACAACAAGGAGGCATGACTAAATTTTGTGGTAGTTGACACTTTGACAAAGAGTGCGCATTTTATCCCTGTGTGTATGACATATCAAGCATCAAACATAGATAGGGTTTTCATCGGTGAGATTGTGAGGTTGCATGGAGTGCCTAAGAGGATCATATCCTATCAAGGATCATTATTTACAAGACGATTTTGGACTAGTTTCCAAAAGGTCTTGGGAACCCAACTTAACTTTAGTACCACATATCACTCAGAGATAGATAGGAAGATAGAAAGTATGAACCAAATCTTGGAGGACATGTTGCATATGTATGTGATGGACCAAAATAAGCATTGGGAGGATTTCTTTCCACTGGTAACGTTTGCATACAACACTAGTTATCAGAGAACCATTAATATGGTGACATTTGAGTTTCTTTATGAGAGACCATGTCAGACTGCTTTGGGTTGGGATTGGCTTGAGGATAGCGTCCTGGTTGGGCCTAAAGTGATCTAAGAAATGGAAGAGAAAATGAAAATGATAAGAAAAATGATCAAGGAAGTGCAGGATCGACATAAGAGTTATGTCGATGCGCATCACACTGACCATAGTGATGAAGTTGGAGATCGAGTCTTCTTGCGGGTGAAATGGCACAAGAGTTCGATCAAGTTTGGAAAGGGTGCTAAAATATCTCCTAGGTTCATGAGTCCTTTCCAAGTTGTGGAAAGGAAGGGGCCCATAACCTATCAACTAGCCTTGCTAGATTCTTTGAGGCGTATGCACAATGTTTTTCATGTATCTGTTTTGAGACATTATGTTAGTGATCCTACACATGTGATTGAGATGAGTTATTTGCATGTATCGAACGAGGGTGAAATAATGGAAAAGCTAATCCATATTTTGGACCATCGCATTCGACAACTACGGTGTCAAACATTCGATCAAGTCAAGGTCCAGTGGAAAAATTATAGTCCACACTTGGCTACTTGGGAGGACACATATGATATGCATCAACAATTTGCATTTTTGCTCGATAGCTAGACATTTAAATATTGTGAGATAATTTATTTCTTCACTTGTATACTATGAAACTTTGGGATGAAGTTTAAAACAAGAGGGGGTGTATGTAACATCCTTCTCTTGTGCACACTTGATTTGAATTATTCTTTCAGGACACTTACGTGCAAGTGATCTGGTTCATTATATGATTGACTATTCCCTTATGGATTATGATGATATTGTGGATATGGTGATATGTTATTTGATTATATGTGTCAACATGTGCTATTTATTGGTTTCTTCTGAGTGTGTATCACTCTTGACAGATTAAGGATGTTGATGGTATTGATGGACCTCTTTGGACTCTGGACCGAGTCAGGGAGTGAACTTTTATGGTTTGATTATTTCTGTTAATGCATATGTGACATATGGCTGGTATATTATGATATTTTTAATGGATCACTGACATGTTTAATTAATGGATGCAGGGTGACGATAACTTCTTAATCAGACTCACTTTTGGAGTAAAGGGATCATGCACAAAAACCAAATATATTGAGGGAGAGGTGTGGTAGCATCCTTGCCACATCCTACTAGCACTCCCACCATGGCTCGAGTTGTAGGTTAATGAAAATTATCTAAAAATTTAATTGTTGTCTATGTGCAAAACTTGCTAAATTCGAACTCCAACAAAAAGGGAATTTAAATGAAAACGAAATGTGGAACATAGAAAGGAATCTAGTCTAGATAACTTTCCTAAAATGAACACAACTAAGATTTAAAAGGGTGTCAGTCATTAAAGGAAATGGAGGGAATAAATGGACAACAAGGAGCGTTTTTATGAATGCTTTTAGGTGGGTGAGGGAAATTGGAAATTTAATTTAATTAATTAATTGAATTGCTAGTGCAACTAAGGGATTGGGTGACAAGTGTACGGGAGAGAATATTTCCTAATTATTTTTTAATAAAACTAATTTAATGTGAAAATGGAAAGGTCACTAGGAAAAAATCTATAAAAGAAATGCTAGAGAAGAGGAATGGATCACTTTTTGGCAAGCATAAGGTTATACTGTCGGATTTTCTTGACAGCTTTTTCTTGTGGGAATTGGGACACCTAGCTCGAATAGAGAGTGGTAGCTCGACCTTGCGAGGCGAGATAGGAGCTATCTTATTCTATGGTTTGTGTTCTTGGACCCTTTGTGGCTCGAGGGGCTCAGGGAGAAGAAGAGTACCCCTAGTGTTGGTTGATAGGTACCAGTGAGGTCTCAGCTATTAGCAAGCTAGGATATGGACAGAGTACAAGCAAAGGGCAACAACTGCAGATTCTTCATCTTTCAGTTACGGTACACATGTCTAAATTTTTTTGTTGTAAATTAGTTAAATGTTTTATGTGTGGAAATTATATTTTTATGGAATTGTAGTGGTTTCTAGTATAGTTGGGAAAGCTTGTTTGATGTGGGTAGACAAAATATTTAAATGGATTTCCCTTCTTGACTGAATTTCATCTGCTCTGTCCTTCGCATTACCCCTGTTTTAAATTTAAATGTTTTGATCTATGACTATAATACCCTTCTTCTGCATTGAGGAAACGATATGGCTCTGGGCCCTCACACCTAGACCAATTTCTACTTTAGTTTATTCTTCCAATTAAATTCTCTCAACCTCTCCTTTCATTTTGTTGTGTCCATCTCTTTTTCCCTGCTTAATCTAGGCATTTTCCTCAATTTTTCCAGTTGTTTATCCACCCATATGTTGTTGACTACATCGAGGGAATTTCCCATTTCATTTTCTCCCCAACGCCCATTATGCTGAGCGATGTGTGTGTCTCTCTCCTCATTATTTAGAGCAAATCTTGTGGAGAAATCACCCAACGAATTCTCTCATCACATAGGCATATGCATTGTTATCCCTGGTGCCTTGCTCCCACTTCTCCCAACATTTTGAATGAGGTCTCTGTGTGTCCATTGGGTGATTTCATATCTTCCATTTCACCTTTGTGAAGTTGATGGGATTATAGGTCATACCCACATGAATTGTTTCCCCTCCTCTTTGTGTTAATGACATACTTAAACCCTCTGCGTTGGGTCTCGCTCCACAGAAGTTTTGGGAGCCTTACACTGCCCAAGATTATAAAGGTTATGATGTGTTCCATAGGTTAAGTATTCTCCAAAGTTGCAGCTATGTTCATGGTGGATTCCTTTCTGGACTATAAAAAACAATCCCAGAAGATGAGTGGTTAGATTCTGTGCAATTCCTTTGACTTTTGTGGTATTTAATTTTCTGAATGATTTGGGGCTACAACATTATCTTGCCTTCCTAAGAACCTCTGTGCTAATTTATTGTTCCTTCTTCTAGGCTTATCCATTCCTGGAGCTATTCATTGTCTGTATTGCAATTTCATTTTACTTTTAGAATTTTTGTTTCAAGGTCCATATCAAGGGCCGGATTGAGGGACGTATCAGGTGCTGGATCTAGGACTAGATGGACTGTTGGATTAGGAGGTGTACTATTTTAATGACTAAATTGTGGTGTGCAACTCCTGTTTATTGTCTCTATCCTAAGCGCCTTGTGTAGAGTTGGGTTGGGAAAATATAGTGAACTCGACCCTTTCTATCCCTTTCTCTTTTGAGTTTTTAAAAGTTGATTTATGTATTTGTTTCCTATGCTATGTACAGTTCTAGAGATATTTATATGTATTAAGGAAATCTAGATTCATTTCTTACTTTTGCTGAGAACTTGATTTTTATATTTGTTTTGCTGTTAGGGAGATTTGTGTTTATTTGTTAACTGGAATCCAATCGTGGTGAAATCTTGAACTCACAACTTGATGTGAACTTTAATTTCTTCTTGTATTCATTTCCTTCCTCAAAATTCTATTCCCTTGTTTATTTCTGAGTTGGAAATTACATTCGCCTATCTTTCTTCTTCAGAATTTTCTGAGATTCATGAATAAATCTGTGTTTGGGTGTAATCTGCTAGGGTTTACCTCAGTTTTTCTTTGAAAATTGGATAGTGACCCTTTTGTCCTTGTTTGGAAGTTTTTATCCAGAAATTACCTTCCGCGTTGGCAACTTATATATCTGTGTGTTTAATGTCAAACCTATGTGTTGGAATCCAATAATCATTGAGTATTCGATGTATGTCAAGTATCCTTTTGTTTTTCTTGTTGCTGAGTAACATTCAATTTGGAGGAATTACTGGAAAATTATGTATATACTACACCTTAGGAATTCCCTTTTATGCTTGTTGGAACTTTTAAAACCATTTTAAATTCTACAAGAATCTTGTGGTATGTTCATCAGAGTCACTTCGTTGGAACTCCTTGAGGTCTTGTTGTTAGCCTCAAACACCTAGATTGATGTTCCCTTACCTTTAACCTCCTCATTTTCGGCTGCAACTCTACCCACACTGATTTCTTGCTGCCTGTATTCTTTTTAATTCAAAATTTTTCATTATCAGAAAATGCATTGTAACAGGTTCAGATGGAGGTCTGGATGGGGTACCAGATGAAGGTCTAGATGGAGGAACAAATGAAGGTCGATATTGAGGACTATATTAAGGTTTGGTTGAAAACTAAATCATTTTTGAACAGGTTTAGTGCTTGGAATAAATTCCATAACTCTTCCTTTGGATTCTTAACTCGGAAGGTAGCTTAACATTTAATTATCTATTAATTGTTACAACATATTGGTCATTTTTAATTCCTTTAATGAATTTGATAAAAGTAAATGCACTCTTATTTATGGAAGAACAAGTTAAGGTCTTCCTTCAAATTCTTTAATCTATATGTAAGCTATCAAATTTTTATTTATTTCCCTTGCTGATTTTCTTAGGTTTATAAAATGGGTACATTAAGAAGGGTATCATGTTAAATTATTGCATTGTTTAAGCACGGTTGATCTCCTTTTAATGTTTAGTTGGATATGTAAAGTAACATGATGTCCTTACATGACGGGTGATGATTGATCTTCTTATGGATCCCTTAGACCTGAGTTTATCTTAGACTCGTTGATTGTAATTAGAATTATGAATCTTAATTTTTATATAGCACTGCCTTATACAAATTTCATTTAATCATTACCTGAACGATGGATTGAGTAGATTAAATTAGACCTGGCACTATGATGAATTATTTTGATGTTAACTGATGATTTTCCTTATGAGACGAATTGAGTGATTTATGGTTTATGTTGTGATGTGTCATTATTAAAAGAAATCATTGGTTATGGGTTGTTGTTTATTGTGTTAATGTGTCGATATATGTATCATTTTTCACTTCCATGTTGTGCCAACTTATGTCGTGCATGTTTTTAATGTGTTAATATTGTTCATTAATATGTCAGATGATGTCCCAAGATTGTCATTATTAATTGTAATGTATATTTCCTAATGCAACCAAAAAAAAATTGGTTTTCATAACAAGGGCCATTTCACTTATTAGTCCCTACCGAAGGCCTGGGACTATAGTGATCAGTTCATTGTTGACTAGGTATTACTTTAGTTTGACTTTTATTTTTTTTTAAATTTCTAAAGTTTAACATAATAGTTTGTATTTTTTCAATTAAATAATAAAATTAATATTGTTTATATGTATTACTATTGGATATAAAATTGAGAGTCTTATTGCACAAGCGACGACGGGGTTCTATCAACATTTTCATTTGATAATAGTTTTCCATAGTTCCTTATGAGACGAATTGAGTGATTTATGGTTTATGTTGTGATGTGTCATTATTAAAAGAAATCATTGGTTATGGGTTGTTGTTTATTGTGTTAATGTGTCGATATATGTATCATTTTTCACTTCCATGTTGTGCCAACTTATGTCGTGCATGTTTTTAATGTGTTAATATTGTTCATTAATATGTCAGATGATGTCCCAAGATTGTCATTATTAATTGTAATGTATATTTCCTAATGCAACCAAAAAAAAATTGGTTTTCATAACAAGGGCCATTTCACTTATTAGTCCCTACCGAAGGCCTGGGACTATAGTGATCAGTTCATTGTTGACTAGGTATTACTTTAGTTTGACTTTTATTTTTTTTTAAATTTCTAAAGTTTAACATAATAGTTTGTATTTTTTCAATTAAATAATAAAATTAATATTGTTTATATGTATTACTATTGGATATAAAATTGAGAGTCTTATTGCACAAGCGACGACGGGGTTCTATCAACATTTTCATTTGATAATAGTTTTCCATAGTTGATGTAGATTTTAAATTTGTGTCAGTGTTCCACATCAACTAGTAAGTATTAGTTGACCACGTATCCCATGTAAGAGTCATTGATTTGATTTCATCCCGGCGACGCTAGCCATCCCTTGAGGAAAATAAAAGAGGTCTTCTTTGGCAACGTAGGTGAAGGGTAGGTGGGGAAATGTAGCGAGGGGGTCGGGATTCAAACCATCAATTCTAGGAATCACGACGATGTCCTATGCGAGTTCAAAATGATTGCGACCTCTACCTTTCTAGGAAGAACGACGATGTCCTATGCTAGTTCAAAATGATCGCTACCTCAGCCTGGCACAATGTAGGTGTCGTTGTTTCAGCTAGGGAATGGGGGGAATAACAAGGGCCACAAAACAAATACAAATACAATTTTCACATATGGACAATGTAGGAAACTAGGCTATAAGTGGCGAATATGTAGCCTTTCTTGTTGCATCTTACCCAAGTGTAGTCCTGCTCGATGTCTAACACTAAAAACTTGATTCATAGAGGTTTCCTTCGTTAGATTTTGATAGTGTAGAGGAGCGTCATGGGGTCTAGGTTGATCTACATGAAAAGGACCCTCCAACGTCTCTGGGACACATTTACAATCGATTGATAGAAGCAGACGATGCTGGTGGCAATTCGTATGAGACAGAGATGAAGTGACACCATTGAATCAATTTGATAGAGATGGTGATATTGGGATGGATGGAATTTGGGGTAAAAGTTATAAATAGGCTAGTGGGGAGGATTCCATCCCTGGCTTGTTGTAAGGTATAATGCTTCCAGCATTGAATTCAAATGCTACTATTTCTCTCGAAAAATATTAAAAAAATAAATCGCCATTTTATTGATGGGAAGTTCATTTCCGTTAAAGAAACCCTGCAAGAAGTTTTGATTTGGCTTGGAGGACACATCAAATGAAGTTTTTCTTTGGCTTGGAGGACATGGAAAATGCAACTTTAGGGTTTGATACTTACTATATACATATTCATCTTATCTCCATCACTAGTGTTGCATGGAAACTTAGTTCAATAATTGGCAGGGACTAAGCTGCCATGCAACCCTTGTTACAAAAAAATTCTACCATTTATTTGTGTGCTAAATTTTGTAACATGTTTTTGGAAATATAGAATTTATGTACCTTAATGCTTAAATCTATATATGGTTTTAATTTTTCATTGATTTCTTTATTATATTTATTTCTCTACTTCTTTATTAAGTTTTATAAAAAAAAATTACATGATCATTTTTTAATTATTTTTTTTATGCTTTTTTTTGTATTGTATACCAATAGTGTAATGCCCATAACCATGATTTTGTAAATAATAGTGTGTAATTCTCATAACTATTCTTTAAAGTGTAATATATATTTGTGATTTTGGATGTGAGGGGATAGGTGGTAAATGAGATGGATAGAATGGAGGGTGGTGATGAAAAAGGAAACAAAATAAGGGATCCACTTTCCACCCAAAGTTGGAAGGGGCTTGATGGGTGGAAAATATGGATACTAATGAACGCTAGAATTAATGAAATATAATTTGAAATGGAAATCAAATATAATGGTAGTAATTTTGAAAGGATATCTCATTTCATTAAAATTGAATTAGTTTGAATGAATGTATGTTTGAATGAATGACAATGTCTTACAATGTTATTAGGCTTGAAAGGATATCTCATTTCATAATATGATGCATTTTATTATTGAATTAATATTTAATGATTTAATTTATGTTGAAAAAATATCTTATTTCATAAATTATATTATTTTTTCAAATATAATGCATTTTATTATTGAATTAATATTTAATGATTTAATTTATGTTGAAAAAATCTCTTATTTCATAAATTATATTTTTTTTCAATATTAAATTATTGAAATGATAGCACATTAAATTCTATTCGTTACTAAGATTCACTAAATCATGGCTATCATTTCAAAATTAATATAAAAATAAATATAGATTGTAGAATTCATTGATATTAAGCTATAGAATTTATTTGATATTAAACTAT
Source organism: Picea abies (assembly GCA_900067695.1). Lineage (NCBI taxonomy): Eukaryota > Viridiplantae > Streptophyta > Pinopsida > Pinales > Pinaceae > Picea > Picea abies. Next base: position 15,970 of record CBVK0101089809.1, read on the forward strand.
TGAAAAATAATTCATATCACAAAACAAAGGATTCATTCAATATTATTCTATTGAAAGGATATTTCACTAAATACTAGAATCCACAATGATTCATTAAAGATTATTTTATGAAATGGATATATCATAACTTCTTAGTGTTTGTTGGGATTCATTGAATATTATTATTCTATTGAAAGGATATTTCACTAAATACTAGAATCCACAATGATCCATTAAAGATTATTTTATGAAATTGATATATCATAACTTTTTAGTGGTTGTTGGGATTTATTGAAGATTATGATATTGAAAAGGATAAATTACCACAATCACAAGGTTCACTATTATAATAATGTTTCATTTCATGTAAAAGATTCAACATGGATGATGAAATAGATCAATATTTTCTCATTCAAAAGATCAATATTAATTACAAGTTATTGATTACATAAGCACAAAGTTTGGTTATTGAAATGATGCCACATTTCTTAAAAAAAACTTAATCATGGCTCATTGAATCCCTTAATAATTTCTCATTCAATTCATAAGTTTCATTACATGTCATTGAATCCTAACTTAAGGATATCGCATGGCATCCATAGGATTAATATATTACCACAAAGATAACTCATTTCATGCACAATTCTAATTTAAATATGTCAAAGATAGCTAAAAATTAATCTAAGCTTAAATTTCATAAAACATTAAGAATCGATTATTTTATATAACCTTCTATCTCATTTCATAAACCCTATAGCTATTTTCATTTCATAAACCCTATAGCTAATTTCAAGATTACCTCATTAATCACAAGAATGACTCAAAATTCATTCAAGCATGTAGATACAAATTATGAACTATAAGAAGAACGTTATGTATTCGCTTCAATATAAGAAGAACATTATGTATTCAGTTCAATATTAATAATCATTATGCATTCACTTCAATATTAATCTTCTTATGTAGAATTGTGATTGAGTTTCAAATTATTTATTCTTTTTGTTAAATTATTTATCCAATTAATAAAAATATAGTATAAAATAGTGGTATAAATAACCTAACAAATTTGTAATCAATAAGATAATGAATAAATAATAAAGAATTTGAAATGGTCTTGAAAACTTATCAAGATGATTTATTTATATTCATAATGAATAGGAAAAATCAATATTAAATATTAAATTATAAATTTAGAGACAAAATTTTTGGGGACTACTTAAAACTTGAGAATTGTGATTAAATTTCAAATTATTTAATCTTGTTCAATTATTTATTCAATTAATTTATTCAATTAATAAAAATATAGTATAAAATAGTGATATAAATAGCTTAACAAATTTGTAATCAATAAGATAATGGATAAATAATAAAAAAATTGAAATATTCTTGAAAACTTATCAAGATGATCTATTTATATTCATGGTGAATAGGAAAAATCAATATCAAATATTAAATTATAATTTTAGAGACAAAACTTTTGGGGGCTACTCAAAACTTGAGTGGGTGGTTTATATGACAATTCAAATTGTAGACACCTTTCACATAATTCTCCAATTTGAATTTCATGTGGGGTGTTCTAAAATTATATATTACACATAATAATTTGAATTGTAGGTGGTCTATACAAAATTTGACAATTTGAATTTGAATTTTAGATAGGTTCCTCAATAATTACTCAGTTCACATGAGAACATGAATTATGGGTGGGATATTGGAAATTTGGTAATTTGAATTACATTCATAATTAAAATTTTAGTGATTCCCATACATTTAAGTATTGGAATTTTCTAATTTGGGTTTTATTTTTCTCTTTCAAATTGATGTTAGGATTATTCTAGAATACAAAAGGATTTTAATTCAAGTTGTTGATTCAAAGTATATTAGAATAGTAAGAGTTATGGAGTTTTATTTGAAGATATTGATTTGAAGTGAATTCAAATAACATGAGTTGTAATTTCAGGTGATTGATTAAATGTATACAATAAGTCTAGGAGTTATAGAGTTATCCCTTTAGAGTTATGGTTTTAAACTATGATTTTTAAGAGATATAGAGTTATGGCGTTAAGCTATGATTTTTCTTTGACATATGGAAACATGCTCAAGCAGTAAGAGATGTGAGGATTATATATATATATATATATATATATATATATTTTTAATAAATGAGAAACAAGTTGGAAGCATATTATATTAACAATAGTTGTAATTTTGCATTGATGTTTAGAAATATGTTGCAATATCGAAGATTGTAAGTTATATTATTTATTATTTCCAACAAAGGAATATCTATAATTATGTATTGTCTTTATATGCAACAGATCATAAATTTTTTTCATTTAAAATATTAAATTTTGATGAATTAAATGAAAATAAAAAATTCCATTTATCTTTCCAAATTTTCTATAATAACGAAAACAACTATAAAAGAAGAAACAATAATGAACATTATCATTGTTTGACGGAATTTTTTTTATTTGTGATTCTTTTTGTCAATGAATTTGATTGTGTTTTTTAAATGTCGAGGCCTTCCATTTTTTTTTATCTTTAATTTTATTTACAAATTTGGATTCATGGCTTTATGAGTAAAAATGATACCTAAATTTTTAATTTTTTTAAATTAGTGAAAATTCCAAAAAATTATTCTCTTACCCACTATATGAATTTGTAAATTAAAAGTATCTCACCAAATGTGTTTAAAAATAAATTGACCATATATTTAATCATTTTAGAAATTTAAATCCACCACCACTCAATGGAAGCTTAAATTTAAACTCTCCTAATTTTCAAATATAAATCTCTAATATGTCCTCCATCTTCTTCATAGAAAAGAGGATGAAACTAATATCCTTACAAACTAGTATTATATAAAGTATTTTAATGAATATAAAGTCTCTAAAAGTATTATATAAAGTATTTTAATTAGTGAATATAAAGTTTCTAATTTATTTAGAGGATGAAATAAATATGCTTACAAAATAAAGTATTAATTAGTAAATATAAAGTCTTTGATTTATTTAAAGATGCATTATATAAAATATTAATTAGTAAATATAAAGTCTCTAAATATTTATTTAGAGATGGATGATACTACCCCAATTGAGATGGATGATACTACCCCAATTATATATATATATATATATATATATATATATGAATGAGTTTCAATAATCTTTCATAGTATGTAAAAAAGGAGTTAAATTTTGACATATTAGAATCTTTCATAAATTTGTAGGTTATAAATTGTATCTCTATAACCAAACTTAAAAATACTATTAAAGTATTATGGTGATTAAATTAATGGCCTATGGTGCATGTAATATTGCAATAAATTGAGTATAACATATCACGGTGATTGGATTATACACTTCTAATAAGATTGTAGACTATTTCAATGATACCTCAATCTCAAGGATGGATTACTACATCTTAGCGGTGGCTATGATTAATCGTCACCTCATATCATATATCCAAGAACAAATCACACTTGAATGATATCATATATCCAAGAACAAATCACATGTAAATGGTAACTATTATTCAGCCAACCATCCATCCATAACCTTGTGTATTATTAATCATTGAGATTTCCATGAATCTTAGCGGCCATCAAGATTTAGTGGACATTATAAATCCCAAGTATCCATGTACTTGTAATAAATTTGTGAATAAGATGAGTTTGGGATATCCTTTAGATTGAAATGTCCACAAATCTTAGAGAGTACTAGGATTAAACAAGTGTTGCATGGCAGTGTAGTCCCTATCGGGTTGAATTAGGAATAAATGTACGGGGATGAGGAAAAAGTAGTTAAGACAAACATAAACTGTAGCTAAGACATGGAAAATAGCATGAAACACATGTGACATCCATGTAGAAAATGACATGTGGCCTCTAGAGAAATTCTGGCATTGAAAACATTTAGTTTTTGAAAGTATATAATCCATCTTGCTTTTACTTTTTACCAGTAGTCTGACTTGTTATGTTCGAAATTTCTGTTCTTACCTTGCATGTTTTATCTCTTCAATGTATTTATGAAATTCATTCATAATGATTT
>CBVK0101089810.1:0-10193 GCA_900067695.1 Picea abies
TATATATATATATATATATATATATATATATATATATATATATCCTGAATACAAAATGGGGAGACTATCCTCTAGTCATATTGAGCATGCGTGTCATTGTGGCATACCACTCTCTAGGAAACTTTCCTAAGAAGTCGGATGAAAGGGTATGACACACCCACTATATGGCTTTGTAGTTGTGGTGAAATATCATCCATTTGCACTAGGGGCACCCATATGGTCAAAACCTCTAGGTGCCTCTGCACATTGTAGATATCCTCAGTGTCACCTTCTCCCTCTTCCTCAGATGACTCCTTGTTGTTACTCCTGTGACAAGATCATCCCCATCATGTTGGTTACACTAGTCCCATGTCTATGTCAACAAAATCATTTGGTTAGTTATAATACATCAACAAAAAAAACATATTTAAAAAACACCAAAAGTGTGATAAAACTTGAAAATTTCAAAAAAACAAGTTTCACAAATCTTATTGAGTGGTCCCCGGTACTCTCCTTGGGGTAGTTCCAACTCTGGGTCCTGATGAAATTCAGTTCCCTCTACTGGGGATTGGGTGTAACCTGATACAAAACAAATAAATATAACTACAGATAATCAAAGAGGAATAACTTCATAAAATATCGTTGGTGTCTAAAGACAACGTTACAACACTTAAGCACAATGAATTCTAATCAGAACATCACAATTCATATTGAACATATTCACTCTGTTTAACATCTCATGATATTCTAAGTTAATAATGACCCATCAGGTCCTCTATTTATAGCCTCAATATCTAACCAACTTCCTAGAAATCGAGAAGATCTTGTCCACATAAAACCATCGGTGGTTAGAGTTGACTCCATCAAATCCACATTATCTAGTCGGCTCATTAAGTTTACTCGGCCCGACTATCCATGCATCCAATTCATAGTCAATTTCTTAGCTGGTTAATCCATAAACCACCTATCTTTGACTATTAATCGATTGTCCAACCAACAGGCAAGTTGAATATTTGACCTATTGATGTAGACTTCATATTGATCTCCCGACAGACTATTTCTAGTTGTTGGTTGACCACCCACCGCTTGATTCCAAAAGAAGCGTGATGAACCATCAAAACCCAAGGTTCCAACACCCCCCCACATCACACAGATATGGAGATTAAGAAGGTGAAATTAAGTCAGTGATACACCCCTCCATAATTGTAACTTTTGAATCCCAAGCATAGTACGAATCTTGATAAACTAAGCCTTAGAAAAAGGTTTGGTGAAAATATCAACAATACAATCATCTATGTTGCAATATACAAGAGTGAAAATTTTCTCTTGAACTAATTGTCGCAAAGAGTGAGAATGGGACTCAAGATGCTTCATTTTACTATATAGGATTTTCAACAACGTTAATCACACTTTGAATGTCATAGTAGAGTGTAGTCAAGGTCTGCATAGGAAACCCAAGTTCACCTAAGAGTTGGAAAATATATATTGCCTCATTTTCTGCATGAATGGTGCCATGATACTCTGCTTATGTATTTGAGAGAGAGACTACCTTTTATTTCTTGTACGTCCAAACCAATGGTCCAATGTTTAAGTGAAATACATAGCCATATGTGGACTTTTGATCATCATCGTCTCATACCTATTCGAGCTCAGTGAAGCCGAATAACAAATATGAAGTTCCACAATATTTGATACCATGATTAGTGGTACCCTTGAGATAACAAACAATCCTTTTGATATATTTCTGATGGATTTCTTTAGAATCTTGCATAAACCAAGAAACCACACTAACAACAAAACAAATTCTAGGTCGGTTATGAGTGAGATAAATAAGGTCGTTGACCAGCTTTTGATAGAGTGTAGCATCGACTTTGGGAAAATAACAATTTTTACTCAGCTGAACTCCATATTAAAAAGGACTAGCACATGGATTATAGTCTGCCATATTAAAACATGTCAAGTGATACATTACATATTTAGATTGAGAAATGAATAAACCATCAGACGGAGGTAATACTTGAAGACCCAAAAAATAGTGCAGAATACCAAGATCTGTCATATCAAAGGAGTCGGCAAGTTGTTTCTTCAATCTAAGAATGAGATAATAAGGTCATCAACATATATATATATCAAAGTATTTATATGAGTACAGAGTACATATAAACTGTGATTAGATTCACAATGCTTGAAACCAAGATGAAGAAATAAATTGTTGATCTTAGCATACCAAGCTCTAGAATCTTGCTTCAAACCATAAAGAGACTTTTGAAGTAGAAAAACAAGGGTATAGTATGTCACAAAACCAGGAGTTTGTTCCATGAAAATTTATTTAGATGGGTCATCATGAAGAAAAGCACTCTTCACATACATCTGGTGGATTTTCCATCCAAAATGAGAAGCAAGGTAAAGAATCAGTCGAACAGGATTCATCTTTGCAACAGGGGAAAACGTTTCAATGTAGTCAATGCCTTCTTGTTGAGAAAATATTTTCGCAACCAAGTGAGCCTTATGACGTTCAAAAAAACCTTCGAAGGTAAATTTGGTCTTGTAGACCCATTGACACCTCACGATGTGCTTCCCTCAAGGTAAGGGAAATAAATCCCAAATGTGATTCTTCAAAAGATAATCCATCTTAGTCTGCATAGCCTACTCCCATTCAAGTTTTCCTTATGCATCTAAGTAGGTAACAGGATCACAAGTTTAAAGAAAATGAGTCATAAAAGAAACGTTGGCATGTTTCTTCTGACTACAAGTTTGTGAGCTTGAAGAAATATCACCAACATTAGAACCAACATATTTAATTGTCTTAAAAACCCATATAGGTAGACAAGAAAAAGGGGAACCAATGTCCACTGCAGAAGGTCAATTAGAAGTTAGAACCATTTCAATCAAATGACATGGAGGACTAGTCGAAACATAAATTGACTAACCAATTGACTCAGGAGTTGTTGATGGCATGGTCAAAATAGGAACAGAGATTGAGTGTTTAGTCAAAGGACTGAAAATGGAACAAGAGATCCATTGTCGGAAACAACATCGAAGGGACCATCCTATAGTAACCCAAAGGAGGAATTCAACAACTTAATGCCTGAAGAATTATCATCAAACCATACATTTCTTCTAATAATTAAATTTTTTTTGAGAGGGTCAAACATTTGATAGGATTTAGACTCTTCAGAGTATCCCATCATGATGCAAGCATGACTCTTTTCACCCAACTTCTTTCTGCAATCATCAGAAATATGAGCCCAAGAAACACATCCAAATACATGGAGGTGGCCAACTGAGGGCTTTTATCCACACCATTGTTTGACTGGAGTCATAAAGGGAATAGCTTGAGTCAAAATACGATTTAAGAGATAGTTTTCACAATAAGCAGCTTCATCCCAAAAGTGAGGAAGCAAATCTTTGGCCTGCAAAAGACATCTATCCATTTCAATTAATGTCCAATTCTTGAGTTCTATGATGCCATTATGTTGGGGACTATGAGGAAACGACCACTACCATTCAATACCATATCGAACAATGAATTCTTCAAAAGGTCAATTCACATACTCACCACCATTGTCTGATCTTAGGAACTTGATAGGTTGACCACATTGATTTTCAGCAAAGACCCTAAAATCCTTGAAATTTTCAAAGACATGATTCTTATTTTTCATGAAATAAACCCAAGTGAAACGAGAGAGATCATTAATAAAGGTCAAAATATACCTTGCACCTACTAAAGAAGGTAGATTGATGCAACAAATATCATTGTGAACCAACTCCAATAGGTTGTGTACTCCCCACGCTTTTTCAGAGTCAAAGGGTGCTTGATGGTGCTTACCCAGTGTCAAGCGATTTATATTTCTAAATCATGTTACATTTAATTATCAATCTGGGAGTTCGTAGACTTGTGAAATGCAAGAATAGTATGTGCATAATTATATTGTTTGTAGTATGATTTACCTAATATGTTTATAAATTTAACTATGGAAATCAATTGCTTTGAAACAAAAAGAAACAAAGACAAATCCATTACTAAATTATGTCTTTTTATATCAATAATTATTGTAAATCAAGTTGTGGTTAAGCGTTCAATTATTTGCAGTATGATTTACCTAAGATGTTTATAAATTTATCTATGGAAATCAATTGATTTGAAACAAAAAGAAACAAAGACAAATCCATTACTAAATTATGTCTTATTATATCAATAATTATTGTAAATCAAGTTGTAGTTAATCGTTCAATTATTAAGATCTAAAACTTTCTACAACAATGCTCTATTTTGGTATATGGAACATAATTCAATGAATGAAGATAATTGAAATGAAATGCAAAAATGAAACACACCATACTTCATCAACTCAAAGAAAACTAATTCAATCTTAGCAATGACCATGTACTTGAACACCACCATGCTTACTAATACCCTATTGTCACCAAGTCATCTTTTGATATGGATGAGACTTTTTCTTTCCATAAATCATTACTTCAATTGTTAGCAAGCTTTGATAAAAAGAAACATACTTGCCTAAAGAACATACATCGTTCGTGAAATCAAATTACAAAATTAAATGAAAACATATGAAATAAAATAATACCATGATCTATTTCGAGTGAGATCAATTCTCCCAAGAACAAGGTAGAAAACTACTCTATAAAATTGTAAACTAAATCAAGACATATTATTAATAGAACTAAATAATGACAACTTATGTGAAGAGAAGTGCCAAGAAATTTATTTTAATCCATCATAATCTACACATATGATCCAAGAGTCCTCCCTTTGGAATGGAGAAGGAACTATTATTTATACGAAAACTAAGATAACCAATAATAAATTTAGATCTGCATATCTCTCATGTGGTTACAACCATTTTCTAATAATTATCAAGTAATATCTCTAAAAATATTCCCACGAGTCTCTCTAAAATATTTGATAACAAATTTTCTGTGATTCTTCTCCATCTAATATACTTGAGTGATCCTCCCAAATCTTCATCAAATCTTCAAGGGTTGAAGAGGAAATTCGAATTTGAGGCTAAGTGGTAACATTTAGCATTGTTGGAATCTCCAAATATACCTGCAAACATTACCAAATTCGCCCAACTTTCAGGGATAAGTGAAAACATGTTATTTTTCTAATATTTAATCATAAAATCAATTAAAATACTAAAACAAATGCATTGAAAAACATGGAACCTAATCCCACATATAAACATTAAAATGGTCTTAATAAAAGGTTACAGACAAGGGAAAAATGATTAAAAGTCAATGAAAAGGTTACAGACTCCATCAGAGGGAAAAACATTAGGTAGACCAACAACCATATTCTATGTTTCCATTGACTATAGACTACAAAAATTTAGGTGTATGAGTCATTCATGTCGAATTCGACTTTGTTCATCAGTGTGAGCAATAAGAGCAGTGAGTTCAAAGTCACGTAGAGTTTAGTAGAAAAAATTATACAAACTGTCCTTTGGGTCAAGAAACTCTCCTACGACTATTTGTTGGTTGTTGATCTTGATTATCTTCTTGATTCAGAGGTTTGTTTTAGCCGTGATTGGACCCCATTCCCTAACCAGTGGGTGTCGGGGGGATTTCTCCCCCGCAACTGTCGCCAGGGGGTCCTTTGTAGCCCCCCCTTGGCAGGGGATTCGGGTGCAGCACCCCCAAAGCAAAATATTGAGAAAAAATTCCTTTCAATTTTGTAATTTCGTAGTCAATCTGGACCATTCATTATAAGGTTGCATATATGAAGGTAGAAGTTATTTTAGGGTTTTTTTCCCTAGAAGGAAACCCTCTTTTATGAGGGAATTGTATTGTGGTTGTGTATGTGTGTGATTATTGTATTCTGAGAGAGAATATTGTGAGGGAAATAAGAGGAAGTTACAGTGGGTGTGTTGTAGGTTGTATCCCTTCATTTTGTTGGATAATAAAAAGGAAGGACCTGGAAATTTATCTGGTGGACTTAGCCCATACTGGATGAACAACGTATATCTTTGTCTCTATTATATTATGTATCTTATGTCTTTTATTTCCTCATTTATTTTATTTTATTTCTCTATGATCCTATTTTTCTAACACAATTGACTAGCCATTATTCATATCTCTGACAAGGAAACGATCACACCAAAACTCCACAATATTACATGTTTGTGTTAACTGAGAAACTGACAAAAAATTGGCATTGATTTTATGCACATGATAGACTTTGACAAACTTTCCACGTCGATAGGGAACATCACCATGACTAACAATGTCAAGAGCAAAGTCATCAACAACATAGATCTTTCGCTCCATGGCTTTATCCAAGGACATGAACAAGGAAGCATCCTTAGCCATATGATGAGTGCATCCAGAATTGCCTACCCATTCATTCTAAGAAAATAACACTTGAGAAGTTCTAACTTGGAAGGTGAAATTTTCAATGGTTCGATGAACATTAGACACATCTCCTTCAAGTCACTTGACTTTATCCTCTAAGTCATCTCTCTTCTTGTAATAGTCTTTCTCCACATGTCCAACATTTCCACAGTGTTTAAATGTCTTCTTTTTTCAATTTTTTCAAGGTCCTTTAGGTTATTGGTCGAGGTATTTTGGTCTTTGTATAAGGGTATAAAACTATCCTCTTTCCTTATGATTCACCTTTCCCTTTCCCTTGATCAATTGAGCTTGATGTTTTCCACAAAGATTTCCTTCATTAATAAATCTGTGTTGATGGGTTATTAGTAAGCCACAGAAATATTCAAAGGAATATTCCTAACCATGTTTTTGTGTGTGCCTACCAGTTTGTGTGGAAAGTTGAAACGACCATATTGAAAGGTGTTCTGGGATTCATTAGGACCAACTCGATGAGTGTTTGTATTTCTTCTAATAATTCTTTCCACATTCGCCCAATTTCAACTACATCCCTTTCACATGCACCAAATAGTCCTCAATTCTATCGAAGGAATAAGGATCAAGAGAGATCAATTATTTGTCCAATTGCATGACATGTGTTTTGTTGATGTTGTTGAACAAAGACTTCAAATTCTTCCAAAATTAATGAGGGAAGTTGATTCCACTGGTATAGAACTGAATCTCCTACAAGATATAGGTCTTGATGACCCATACAACCTCGTCCTTCTTTCCATCAACAACAAACTTCATTTGATCATCTGTCGGATCTGGAATCATGGTCTTCATATACTAGCACAATCTTTTACTCTTCAATAGGGTTTCCATGCCTGTTGTCCAAATAGCATAATTTGATCCATTAAAAACAACAAGTTGACTATTTGAAGCCATCTTCGATATCTAAACCAATCCAATTTGTTTCCACAAGTTACAGTCAACAAATCATCGACCTAAAGTTAATCAAAAATAGATCCAACTTGGAAAGATTTGTAGACAACAAACGAGGTCTAAACTAGTCGCTTTGATACCATGTTGGAGATTGTGTGTAACCTATTACGAAACAAATAAACATAACTACAGATAATTGAGCTCGATGGGTTAGCTCAAGTGGATGAGTTTCATTGTTTTCTCAAATGTGGTTGTGGGGTCGAATCCCTATCCAAGAGCCTATTTAGGTCCTCACTTGATGTCCCATCTAGGTTAGGCCCATAATTAGGTTGGATGGTTTACCCCGTTTACCATCCACGAAATGTGGGGAAGTACTCGGGGGTTTCTCATGTTGTATTCCTAGGAAAAAAAGCTACAGATAATCGAAGAGGAATAACTTCATAAAATATTGTTGGTGTCTAAGGATGTCTTTATAGCAATTAGCATAACACATTGTGGTCAGAACATCATAATGCATATTGAACATCTTCAATACGTTCAACATCTCATAATATTGTAGATTAATAATGACCCATCGGGTCCTCTATTTATAGACTCAAGATATAACCAACTTCCTATAAATCGGGAATATCTTGTCCACATAAAACCATCGGTGGTTAGAGTTGACTGTGTCAAATCCATGTAATCTAGTTGGTTCCTCAAGGTTTCTCAACATGATCATCCATGTGTCCAATTCGTAGTCGATTTCTCAGTTGGTTGATCCATCGACTGATTGTCTTCGACTGTTAGTTGACTATCTGACCAACAGGCTAGTCGAATATATGACCAACATGTTAGTTGACTATTAGACTGACTGATCTAGAGTTCTGGCCGATCATCTAACCAATGTTTTCCAATGATTGGTCGACTTCCTGATTGATTCATCCCAAAAGAAGTGTGATGAACCATCAAAACCTAAGGTTCCAACACCCTCGTATGGGAAGTCCTCAATCACAACGATCTGTTTGTTCCACCAATGAACCCATGTAGACCCAAAGTGACTCTCCACCCTACCACTTGTGACTCGCACCATGTGATTCTTCCACCATAACATCTTAGTATCACTTGGCCCTGTCTTTGCAACACTCACCCGCGGTCTCATAATCAAAATTCTTTCCAGGAAGAAAATAACCAAGATAGTCTCATAGCCAAATTCTTGTTGCTTCCTATTTTTACAATAGATCAGTTGATCCTTCATGTCGGTTAGAAATCCAAAGCACCAACCAAACATTGTTGGCTCAAGGCATGCCAAGGCATACTTAATGTGCCCTTTTGAGGCTAGATGTGGTACTATCGAACATGTTACCCGAGTGATCATGAAGAGGATTGTCTGCAATAGAATATATATTACATCTTATATTGGGATCTTGTTACTTTTCCTTCTCACTCCACATAAAAATGTTCCTCAATATAGTCCATGATGGACTAATCACCTATCACTGCCACATCACCTTCCATGTCATGCTTCCAAAACCAAAAAAAATTGAAAAAATAGATTCCCCCAAAAAATAAAATAAATAGAACTCCTGCAAAATACAATTTTTTTTATAAATAAATGTCATCCTCCCCACCTTAACTTAAATCCTACTTGTGACATGTTTCGCTCTTTGTGAGCCAATTATTATTGAGTTTGTGAGCCATGATAAAAATCTTACTCGCACTTACGGGTAAGAGGGTGAGGTGAATAGACATGTTGTTCCAAGCATCAAAACCTTCCCGATTTCTTATGTCCTTACTCATAGAGTCAATTTTAACCAAGAAAACGAGACCACTTTTTGTTGTTTTTGTCTCTCTAAGCTACCTCAACTTATTGATCTTCTTAAAGTCTATCCATACCTGTTTAAGAAATTGTTTTAAACTTGTTATTTGGTTTGGTTTCGTGCATAGCACTTAACCTTTTCTAAGAAAAAAGTTGTTGCATATCGACGGACTTCCCACAAACTCTATAGATACATTGGCGAAGTTTATTTCGACATCACCAGTGCATTGTGGTTATGCATCAGTGTAGTTGTTAACAACCTCATCGGTACATTGGATGAGTTCGCATGATATTCTCAGATACCCCTCATCGGTGTATTTCCTCCCAAGTACGTCGATATACTGGTGGACTTCCCCTTATCGCTCCCAATACACATATCTGGCAACCGACGAAGTTAATAACATACCCTTCGATACGCAAAGCCCTACGCTGACGGAATTGTCGATAAAACCAATGGACTTCTCCCCAACCTCTTCGATACGCGAACCAGCTAACCAACCGCGTTACCTCGATCCCCTTTGATATACACTACATATTAGGACTGGCGGAGTTGACACAAACCTCGTCGGTACACCGATATACTTTCGACAAGCCCATCCACATCGATTTTTGTTCCAAGTCCAAAAACCTATAAAAGGATATCCCATAGTCTCGATAAGTCTCATTGTTTGTCAAATAACTGAGCAAAAGGGAGAGCATATCTCAAGAACATTTAAGAAGTCACCCGTTAAAAGGTGTTAATCGGTCCTCAAGCCCTCCACGCCATCCACGTGTTGTACAAATACCAGGTAGGCCTCCTTTCTCAACCTGCCATATGTCTTCTCTATTTCTAGCAATTGGTTAGGTTTAATTATGGTTAAATGTTGCGAGGCAAGCGATCTGAGAGACCCACTACCCTTATCTATCCTCTAACAGTCAGTGTCTTTTACCCCATGACTCCCTAACCAGTGGAAACCCTATATATTCATCAGCCTTTTCTTACCTCCTGCATGTGCCCTCGCCTTAAACACTTAGACATATTTTGAGTTTGTATATACATCGGTGGAGTTGTTGCAAACCCTGTCGACCCTTGCCCTTCCATATTGTTGAAGTTGTTACCAACTTCACCGATGCACACCTTTCGCCACATCAGCAGAGTTGC
>CBVK0101089811.1:0-12207 GCA_900067695.1 Picea abies
CCTACACGACGCTCTTCCGATCTGTTACCAACTTCACCGATGCACACCTTTCGCCACATCAGCAGAGTTGCCAAGATGGACACTAAAACCATCAATTCTATACTGGAAATGTTGGTGTGATTTCCTATGGTGTAAACCTTCCTTTGTCAGCGATGGTGATAACATCGTCGTCGGTATTCATTTCTTCATAATGGTGGACTTAATTCCATCATATTCAATACTCATTTCCTCATACCGGTGAGCTTCCCCACATTGACATCAGTGCTCTCCCTACCATTTCAGCATAGTTTATGACAACCTCACCAGAGCTCTCCTTACCATTTCGGTAGAGTTTATGAAAACCCCACCAATACTACCCTACTATATCAGTGGAGTTCACACCAAATACGTCGACTCTACCTTTCTTTATCGAAGAGGTTGACAATGACAATGACAATTCACCTAAACTTTTCCTCTAAGCCAGTTTTCACCAAACCCTCACCATGTCACGAATTATCCTCTCCTCCTTTGATGATGAATTTCCTCTCGATATCAACTCAATTAACTCCTCGAGCACTTATACAGGTTTACACTAAGAGATTTATCTTTAACTACTCGAAAGACCAATAATTTACATGATTACAGGAACTAGTGCTTATGTTTGTTTTCATGTTATCTTTTTTTATTTCTAATTTGATATATTAATGATGAACGTGCCAGTTTAGATTCAAGCATATCACCTCATAAGTAATTTGTAAAAAAATCTCCCATGACAAAGGCCTTTGTAAGAGGAAACTGACAAGAAGAAGAGCGAGACACCTCGGGGACTATCTACAATGACACCACGGGAGTCATAGAGAAGGTGACTTCGCTTGAATGGGGTGAAGTATTCTAAATGTTTAAGAAACAGACTTTCCCCATTGAGGCAGAATATGAATATGAACTCAAGGTATTCAAGAACATCCGGAGATCAAGGTTACATAGGGTATCAACTCACGCGGTTGTTTTTCCATTTGTGGATGTGATCACATGGAACATATGGCACGTAGACCTCCATAACTAATATATCCTCAATGCCAAGGGATAACCCATAGAATCATTTTGCGCAGTTAACATAGCCTCATACTACCACTTAAAGAGAGGAAGTTTGTCATTGGACTATGAGCTCATCAATAATTCCCACACAAGGCGAAATATTTATTTAAAATTTGGTACAAGCTTGGAAAAACATTCAAACTTAGACCCTCAAGCGAATTTCCCACCAGTTTGCTAAGGACGTCGTACCAGTATATTGTGGCAATGTTATGTAGGCTATATAAGGAATAGGATGCATCAGATTTCACATTATCCTCGATGCCCCTAATATACTACTGCATTGATGTCGAGTCATCCTTCAATTCGGTTGATATCCTATCAGTGGCTCTAGAAGAGTCCATCAGAACCGTCAAGGAGATTTCCCCCAGCAAGTTTCCCAGATTTTACATGTCCTCCTACCTACTGGAAATGATGTGCATGTGCCATCAATATCCCAATATGGGATGGGCCTGGAAGCGAACCGACCCTCCCATACACATGTACTGCAAAGTGCTCTGGGAGCACAAATACAAGATTGAGTATCAAAGGATATGTAATTACTTCTTGACACCACTTTACAATTTCATCTTCGAATCACCCACTCCATGCATGACTAACAAAGATTTAGCAATAGTTTGGAAAATTGGAGATTGGTATCTCGTGGAGCATGGGACATACATAAGAGTATATGGAGCTACCAAAGCTCCTCATATGCTCCCAAGGTTTGTACCTGACAAGTTGGTATTGCAAGAAATTTCGTATCAGACCGTGATCCATGGAGTCAGGGCAGCACTCTATCATGATAAGAAGGCCATCATGCCCCATTTACCATTATGGGTCAGATCATACTCCTTGAGAGGCATCAAGTAAGATCAAGCTGAAGTTGACACATTGTTCTCATTCCACTTTGGGGAAGAAAGGTCCCGAAGACATGACCAAAAGGAAGTAGTCAAACAATATTGTAGAAAACTCAAGCACAATTGGGCATACACTTTAGCCACATGGGAAGAGGAAGAGGTCCATTGTGGTTCCCGTACATATGAAGAAGTTATCTCCAAGAGGAAAGGATAACCTTTGGGCAAGATCTTTGAGGAAGAAAGAGCCCGAGAAGAGGCATGAAAGAGAGATGAAGAAGAGCTAGCGATGACAAAAACTGCACATTCTGAATCAATGGAGGGAGAGGAGGCACAGACATATAAGAAAATAAGAAAGAAAGAGAAATTCCACAAGAAGTAAGAGGATGTTGTCAAGAATAAATGAAAGATATAAGAATCCAAGGCAAAAGAAGAAGTCGATGAAGTGATGGTAGCGACGGTGGTGGTGGTTGCGGCAGAAGTAGAGGTAAAGTAGCAACTGAGAAAGTAGTAGAAACCGAGGTATAAGAGAGAGCAATAGCTGAGAAGGAAACCACCATAAGTAGAAATGGTAAATACTAGGGCAGCAGATGAGGATGCAGTGAAAGAAGTTGAAGAAGAGAAAAGAAATAAGGATGAAGAACTGCTAAACAATCACGCTTCTCCTATGGACATCGACATCCTTATATCATCAATAGAAAAATTCCCCTTTTTGGCAGTCACCTCCTAGTCAGTGGACTTGGATTGGGGATCCACACACCTTACAATCCCAACAAGGTGGAAAACTTGAAAAAGTTCAGATTCAAGAAGGCCACCGATATAATTGTGCAACAAAAAACTAGGAAGCTCCCAGTTACCAGAGGAAATCCATTGTCAGTCGTCACATAAACCATAGTAACAAAGGATGTTAGCAAAGACTTATTGTATGTAGCATATATCGGCACTACCTTCACCATAGCCATGGAACAAAACCTCAAAAAATTGTTCCGTCAAAATGAAGAAAAGGGTGCAAGGATTAAAGAGTTGGAGGAACAACTTAGGCACGCAAAGAAAGATGAAGGAGGGCTCAAGGAATTCAAGTCAGGTGTCGAAAATTTAAGGACAGAGCTCGAGGAGACTACTATGGATATGTATTCCCATCTTTAGGTTTTCCAACAATTGGCAACCGAAATAATGGATCAGTGTAGCCATGTGCAAGCCAAGAATGTCTAGTTTGCCACCATATGGGAAGGATTAAATTATATGAAACGATGGATTGTTGAGAACCTATATGCTCTAGTCGAGTTGCCTCATGCTCTGGAAGGAGAAATAAGGATCAACTATGATTCCCTTGGTCTATTCCAACAAGTTGGGGAGAGGGATGGAAAGGAAATGAAGAGCTCCCTTGGAATCTATGTGCAACTCCACAAAGTTGCACATGCTTTGATACATAAGGGGCATCTACCTCCCATCGAAGATCTGAAGAAAACCAATATAATGGAGTATCTCTTGTTGAAATTTCTCCTACTCAACATCTGACTTTTAATTCCAAATAAATTACTTATTGAATTAAATCAGGTTTGATTAATCAACTAAACATGCAGCAGAACCAAAAACTAGGAAATCAATCAAGCACACAAGAACACAAAAAAATTTGGGTATAAACCCTTGTAAAATCCTTAGAGGGAAAATCAGTGATAAGAATGATTTTATTATGCTAAAATCGGGGCTCTCATAGCAGGGATAATGGCCAACTGAGAGAGATACAACTGCATACAAACCTGGCAAAGTTTGACTTATTGTATGAACCAGAACTACACGCTTTTTTAGGTGTATGTGATTCTCCTTATTTTGAACCATGTATGTGCCCGACTGTCTCCTCTGTGAACTACGTACATGTATGGAAAACTTGTACGAAAATATTTGTATAATCCGACACTTCCTTGTGGCTTCCTCTAACTAAAACCCACCTATGTGATCCTCTATTCTCTCTTCCCCTTGATGTGATCTCTATATGGAAGTCCTTCTCCACCCATCTAAGATCTTGAATCAGAGTCCTTTGTGATCCAAATATCTTGAAAGTAAATCCTCAACTCTCAAGAATCTCAAGTATCAAGTATCTTCCTCCTTTTCCTTGCCTTGCTTTTATAATCGTGAGTTACAATCTATTTCTAATCTCACTTGAAATTTAGATTACATGTGAAGATTTCATGCTAAGATTACATGCTAAGTAATTTTAGCATTTTTCTTAAATAACTCAATTAACTAATTGCATAATTAATTAATAAAATCAATTTATTTTAATAATTCATTTAATTAAAGTAAATTCAAGAGTAGAAGGCTTTGGACGATTTCCACACGTCTAGACACATTCTCCAAGGGCTTGGTCAGAATATCTGCAACCTGCTCATCTATGGAAATATATCGAAGCTTCATCGCTCCCTTTTGGATCCTATCCCCGATGAATTGATATCTAATCTCAATATGTTTGGACATGTCATGGAATACTGTATTCTCAAAGAGTTTTATACAACTATGATTATCGTAGTATATCATTGTAGGCTCCAACTCCTGATCAAATAAACTTTTAAGCTATTTTCTTATCCAAATGGCTTCACAACTATCCATACTTGTTGCCATATACTCTTCCTCTACTAAATTGAGTGCTACAGAATTTTGCTTCCTATTGAACCATGTAATCCATAGATTATTTTAGGGGCGAAATTTCGCTCATGGGCGAAATTAAGGGGCCTCCAATTTTTATTATTATACATATAAATTTAGGGGGGGTTCTTAAAATCACCACTGATGTAATCATTGTTGAACCTAAGCTGAAGCAGCACCCTGAGGTGATATTTCTATCTATTACATTGCCTTCCCAATCTGAGTCTACATATCCCTACAACTCCACTCCACCTCCTATGAGATATCTAAATCCATACTCCATTGTACCTCTCAACTACCTTAGCACATATTTCGCTACGATCTAGTGCACTTGCCTATGCTCTCTTACCGCACTCCTTGGAGCCTCACCAACACCCCTCAATGTCTGTAATAGCCACCTGGGTCTCTTGATAGGACTAGAAGGGGATAACTCCTCCCCACCTAAAGTTTGAAATACTGATTTTTCCTCATCCTTCGGAGCCTACTACTCCTCGTCCTTTGTCATCGTTGATGATTCATGTGATCTGCTAGATTCCAAGTTCTCCTTGAACTTAACATATTTTCTCACAATTTTCTTTCGTTGCGCTAGAATGAAGATCTTGTAATCCTTTAAGGTGTCGTTGTACCCCACAAATATACCCTTATGTCCTGAAATCTCCAGATTTGTCCTCTTATCCACATGCACATGGATATAAATTGGACAACCAAAGATCCTCAAATTTTTTATCTCTAGCTTCACCTTAGAGAATGCCTCCTATAGAATCTTGTCCCGCAATATCCTGTGAGGACTCTTGTTCTTCATACACATCATCGTGTTACACACATCTTCCCACAAAAACATAGGCAACTCCTGGTCATGTTTCATATCCCTAGAAAAACTGATGATGGGTTGATTCTTTCTATCCATAACCCCATTCTATTGAGGGTTGTATGAGACTTCCAGCTCCCTCTTGATCCCTACCTCTTGTTAGAAATCCTTAAATTCATTGGAGGTGTACTCTCCCCCATTATCTGACCTCAAGACCTTGATAATTCATTGGAGGTGTACTCTCCCCCATTATCTGACCTCAAGACCTTGATCTTCTTACCTGTGTGGTTCTCTACATAAGCCCTAAATTATATGAAACAAATAAAGACCTCATCATTGGCCTTCATAAATAAGATCCATGTTTCTTGGAAAAATAATCAATAAACGTCACATAGTATGACGACCCCGGTAAATATGTTACTGACATCAACCCCCCCTCATATGAGTGAATAAGATCCAAAATCCATTTGGACCTACTCTCAGCTAGGAAAAGAATCCTTAGCATTCTTTCCAAGTGCACACCCTCTACACACTCCTTGTTTCTCAATCCTGAACTTTGTAAGACCTATAACAATCCCCCTCAGAAATGGAAATGCCCTATAGTGTAGGTGTCCCAACCTCATGTGCCACAACTCACATAGGTTGTCACTACCATGTACCAAATCCTAAATAGGATTTCCCTACAACCTATATAAAATTCCTTCTCTAACCCCAACAACTATGATGTTTTCTAATATAGCTTTCTCTAGATGTATGAGTACCTGCCCTCTCTAAAAAGTAAAGGAAAAACCCTTGTCCTCCATAGTTGATACTGAAAGCAAATTCTTCTTCAAACCCAGTACATAAAGCACATCCTCGGCATCCAATGAACCTCCTGACTCAAGATGGAACATAATTGTTCTCTCACTGTTCATTGCATACCTTGCATCATCACCAAGTTGTACATGAAGATCTGCATCACTCTCCTTCAGACTGCTAAATAGCTCTTGTGCCCCTGTCATATGACGAGATGCACCACTATCAAAGAACCAAGCAGTCATCATTGTTGTGTTGGTGGAAAGGAAAGAAACCAATTAGAAATCCTTCTCAAACTTCGTTACAAACTCGTCAAGTCTCTATTGATGCTATTGTATGTGTCTTTCCATTACTCTTCTTCTTATTATCTTGAAATTGAGATGCATAATGTCCATTCTTATGAAATTAGAAACACTTGATTTTACTCAAGTCCTTCTTCATCCCTGGCTGTGATGATCCTCCATCACTCTTACCCTTCTTTCTAGAACTATTTCATTTTCCCTTCCTTGTCTTACTAACAAGAGCCAAGTTCTCTTCACTACCTCCCTGCTTGCTTCTCCTATAATTCTCCCAAGCCTCATCTTGGATGCAATCGTCCCAAAGTATCTACCAATATGGAATATTTTCATGAGCACAATCTCCTTTGATGAATGGTTCTGATGACTTGGGAAGACCATTCAATTCCACATTCATGAGCTTTGTGTCCATTTTTTTATCCCCTATGGTTGCAAGATGATCATGCACCTGTGTGATCCTCATGAGATAACTGGTAACATTATCGGATATAGACATATGCATCGATCTGAGTTTATTCCTTACAACCATCTTCTTATTCATGTTCTTTCTCTGGAATAAAATTACCAAGGCATAAAACATATCTTTGTTCATATTCTTCTCAGTTAGGTGAGGGATTAGATTATCCTTCACTGAATCTAGGAGGACCCTCTCTACTTTGATCTCCTTCTTTTTGTGAGCATCCAAAGTTGTTGGATTTTTCGATGGAGTAACCACCTTATACACTAACTTCGAAAGGTCATAATCCTTAAACACCAAAGTTACCCTTTCTTTCCAAGATAGGAAGTTGGATGCTCCATCCAATCTATCTTCAACTATGCTATCCTCTTACAAAGTGATGACCAAAACAATGAAAAACATGTAGCTTACATGAGCCATAGTTTGTCAGATGATGAAATCAAATACTCTTATATTGATAAACATGATTTTTCTCTTATCAAGGCTATAGAAAACGTTTTCCATTTTAATTTAGGCAAACATATGCATGTAAAAGTTCATTTTCTTCATGTCAAGTTTATGCTTTCACAAACTTATCTTTCAGGAAAACTTTCACATTGGCTTGCCAAAATTCAGGAGCATGATTTAACGATCATGACTTTGAAGACAATCAAGGGACAAGACTTATACATTAACTTAGATCAACATCCTGAGCCAAGTAAAGAACTTGATGATCCAGATAATCCTCTTTCAACGATGTTCTATATTGAAAAACAAAATTTCTCCCTATCTGAGCATCCTTGGTATAAAAATCTGGTGTATTATTTGCAGTGTCAAAAGTGTCCATATGGGTTGGATGCTCACCAAAGAAGGAGACTCTGACTTGAAGCTTCCAAGTATATCATTTTAGGAGACTTTTTGTTTAGGAGTTCTGTTGATGGTTTGTTACTTCGATGTGTAAATGATAAAGAGGCACAGAAATTGTTACATGAAACCCATGGGTCGTTAGCTTTTGTCATTCACATCGGTGGCCATTTTTCTACCAAGGACATTGCTTTTAAGATTATGAGAAATGGTTACTACTGGCCTTTGATATTTTGTGACTCATATAAATTTGTAAGATCCTGCGATAAGTGCCAAAAATTCGTTGGGAAAGAACACCTTTCTGCCATGCCTTTACAACCTGTTCTTCCGGATTTACCTTTTTTAAAATGGGGCCTAGACTTTATTGGTCCTATCAACCCTCCATATTCTGTAAGGAATATATTTATTTTTACATCCACTGATTACTTTACTAAGGAGTACGAAGTTATTCCTCTTAGACACGCACAGGATGAGCAGGCAATTTCTTTCTTAGAATCTAACATATTTTCCAGGTTCAACATCTCATTAGAGATCGTTACGAACAATGGCCCAGCCTTCATTTCTGCAAAATTGAATCAATTTCTGGTTAAGTTAGGGGTCAAACATTTCACTTCATCTACTTATTACCCTCAAGGAAATGGGAAAGCAGAATCCACTAACAAGAATCTGGTTAGGATCATAAAAAGGATCATAGAAGACAAACCTCGCCAGTGGCACACGCTTCTCACTTATGCACTATGGGTAGATTTCACAACCACCAAAGAAAGTACATGATTTACTCCCTTTCAGATCGTATATGGCCAAGAGACTATTCTTCCTACTGAACTAGATCTTTCCTCCTTACGGTTGATGTTACAGATTGAAGAATTAAATTCTTCCAATGTTCCCTAAAGGATAAATGCATTGCTACCCCTGGAAGAACAAAGGAATTTTGCCTTGGACAACATAAAAAGAAGGCAGAAAACTGTGAAAAAGTATTTTAACAAATGAGCAAAGGTTGTTGAATTCAAGATTGATGACAAATTCCTACTATGGGACTCATCCTATGCTGAAAGAGGAAGACATTCTAAGTTCCAAAAATTATGGATAGGTCCTTTCAAAATCGTTTTTATCTTGGGCACAAACTCATACCTTCTAAAGGATTTGGAAGAGCGATTTTTCTCTTACAGTACTAATGGTTCCCACTTGAAACATTATGTGGAACCAGTTTGATCACTAACACGTATGTAAACATGACTGTTGTATATAATCTTTTGTCTTATTGTTTTCTTTTTACTTTGGGTTGTTGAGTTTTAATTTCTGTTGTTTTGTTTTTCATAATTATTAGAAATAAAGTCTGGATCAATTTTGCCATAACAATGTCATTCTGTAAGTATTGTTGATCGATGAAAAATAAGGTACACACGGTTGTCTCGATGTCCTCCTTTCAGACATCACTAAGATAGATTTTTTCTTTCAATACTATTGTATTATAGTTGGTTTTGTTTTTTTCCTTGTTTCTACTATCCCTTTCTTCCCTCCATCCTGAGATTCAAGAGCATGTCAGAAATATTCTCCTTGAAAGTTTAAGAAGAATTATCTGCTATGTCTTATTCTATTGTTATGCATACAGGACCAACTCCCCTCATACGTATCACTTTCCATAAGCTATTCCCAAAGTCTCGTCTCATTATTTAGCTCAAACCATCTTTTAACCCCCTATTGCATAACTATTCTTTCCAGCAATTTTTCAATCGTCTACTTCTATTGGTCTGTGATACCAAAACATTTTGAGTTCTAAATCTGTTGAGAATATATTTCCCTATGGAGTCGTCAGTTTGTTGACGCCCAAAAGAGAAACATGGAACCCTTGCCTGCAAATGGGTTGCAATGCCCTATTACTTATATATATTTAATAATATACTAAACAGGTGGAACCTCCAAGGAGTTACCGACAAGATTGCAAATATCCTTAGCAAGAAAGAGATCAAGACCTCCTTCAAACCACATTAAACCATCAAACAAAATATGAGATCTGTTAAATACAAACCTGACCCTCACAAAGGCAAAGGTATTTACAAAATAGAATGCTCCTCCGGAGAATGCTACATCGGTGAAACTGGTCGCTCCTTCCAGATTAGGATCAAAGAACATGGAGTCGACATAAAGAATGAATGCATTTGCACCTCCGCCTTAGCAGAACACTCCCTCAAAAAAAAACACCATGTTCACCTAGAAGACACCAAAATTTTGGCCAAAGAAGAACATCTCTTTAAATGACGGATCAGAGAAGCAATTGAAATCCGTAAGCACCCAAGCAACCTAAATAGAGACAATGGCCTAGACTTAAGTGAAAATTGGTTCCCCTTGATTCATAAAAATAAGAGAAAAAACATAACTCTACCTAAATAAAAATAAAAAAATTATTAATTGATTAGTAACACCAACAAACTATTATTAACAAACCCTAAACCTAATAACGCTAATTCTTCATTTTAAACAATCTTAAACTTCGTTACAAACACCATTAAAAATATTTTAGGGTTTCTACACAAAAAACTAATAAATCAAATAATTTAACACTTAATAAACCTATTAGATCCTAATAACATCATTTAATAACACTTTAATAATGGTTAATGTATTAATCAATAAACCTCAACCTGAACCATTATAATAATTAGATTAGGGTTTTTCTAAATAAAAAAATTTACATTTAAATCTTCCTTGAAACTATTTAATGACTATCAAACTTACTAAAAAGACACATTCTAATTAATGATTACAAAATAAACTAAAAAACAAAAATTAAAATATCTTAATAAAGAATTCTAAATAAATTTTTTGAAGAAATATTTTAGAAAACCCTAAATTTAACTAAACTAAATAAACCTAATGTAAAATATTTACTAATAAGACTCTAGCCGACACAAGATTTTCCCACCAAAATTAGTTATTTATAACCTTCTCTTCTCACAAATTTACCCAGGCCTCTTGTCTTGATGATGGATCCTGATATGGATCTGAAATGTTGACATTCAATGGATAATACTGTGGTTTTTCCAAATTCACCTAAAAACACTCCTCACCACATAAATCTCAGCAATCAGGTGGGATCTCGTTGTGTGAATAGTGATGAAAGAAGCTTTTATTTGATCACGCTCATAGTTACCTTGCAAATATGATTCTATAGTTTGAAACCACTTCCGTGTGAAATAAATGAATGATGGTGTATTGGTGATTTAATTTAATTTTAAAGGGGAAGGGCGAAAATGTTGTTTTAATGAGCATCTTGGTTTATTCTTGCTACACATATAATTTGACTTGTTGATTTAAACTCCAACATGGGACATATATAGTTATGGCATATCTCACTTATAATACTCTTGTTATTATCATGGACATTGGTTAAGTTTTATAAGGTGGCAATTCTTCCCTAGCAAGGAATGTGGGACATAAGATGTATTTGGTGCTAAGTCTTAAAGTATGCATGTAAAGATTATGGGTAAATGGAAGGTGGAAAGTTAGATTTTTGTATTGAAATGTTATGTGGCACATTTAGTGGACTATGCATTGGATGTATTGGGTGCACTCGTACTTGGCTATATTTTATTGAATTAATGTGAGATACGATGTGCAATTACTGCACGTCACTCTAACCCTACCTCGAGGTCGCCACCTTCACTTGGTTCACAATTGTGTTGGTTTCTTTGGCTAGTGTTTCCTCTGTTTTTCTCAGTCTTTGTAGGAATATTCGTGCTTGTGGTTTTCTTGGCATTCTTCATACAGGTATGATGGCTCTTACTTCTCCATTCATGAAATATAGCTCTACTTAGAATAAAATCATGGTGTTGGCTCTTAGATTTTCTTACAAACTATGTTTTATTTCCTAAGTTTAAATGAATGTATGTGGGTATCGACTGTGTAAATTGCATTTAAAGTGGGGTTATCCCTATTGGAATTTAAGTGTTTCAAGATGATTAATGGTCGAAGTTTCCTTTTTGTTTGGATTATGTGATAACATTGCATCTAGAATGTGTGACTCTGGAAAATAATTTTTTGGTTTCACTCATCTCTGGTCATTAAAATTTAATTGTTTCTTTTTCTCTGTGAAACAAAAGAACAGTTGTTTTCTTAACGCCATTACCGATTCTTTGGAATATTTGTATCTCCTTCAAATTACCTGTCAATTGTTTTTGAATGCATGGGTGTATTTGCCTTGCAGCCTCCATGAGAGTTATGTGGAGAGGTATGTGGGATCTCTGTTGTGATAAGAGATGGTTAAATTTTTTTACAAACCCCTTGTGAAGGTTTCACCTTTGCATTTGTCCAGACCTCGGTTATTTTATTGATGTATGATAATTAAGAGATTCGAACTTTGGTCTTGATGTATGTTATAAGTGATTAACCCAGTAGTGGGGAGATTGGTTAGTTGCATTAATTATTGTCTCATTTTTTATGTATCCATCGGGGTTTGTC